>LGAG01000228.1:1015490-1033515 GCA_001278395.1 Lerema accius
ACTTTACGTAGCAAGCACATTTTGTATGAGACATATCATTTTTGTCGCGAATTAAATGAATGTTTCTTTAAAAAAAATTAAACGAGTTATAATTTAGAAGTGTTGTTGCATTGGCTATTTAAGTTAGGTTTCGTTAACATCTAAAGGCATCAGAGAATACATTAAGAGAAAATTATATTTGGTTGGTACATGAATTTTTCCGTCGTTCATGAGATAGGATAAAAATTTGCTTAAAATTTTTTTTTGTATAAGATTGCAAGTATCAGTTACTAGTCCTATTAATGCCTAATACGTAATAATTAAGGTCACTTCTTCACTAAGACATAAATAGGTCATCAGTTGTCAAGTTAACAGACGATAGATAATTATAGATAGATTCTAGATGGATGTAACTGTAAGTTGATCTGATAGAACGCTAATGTATGATCGTAAGTAAACAGATGCCACAATGACATCATTACTATTCAATCCCCATGTTAAGTGCGTGATTCTATTTATACCACATTCCAAGTCCTTCCGGCCAAGAAGTCTTATCAAGAATCGCGGGGTTTCCAACAGAAAATTAGTATACAATTGATTAAGACATGTCGCTGTCCTGCTCCTATCAGTAATGCGGAAGCGAGAAACAAACATATTCAAGTTGCATAATGTAAAACGATTTTGAGGTTATGTCACGTTTTGATGGTCAGTTAACACATAAATTGAGCTTGAAATGGTTACACACGTCAATTAAATAATGCGCTTGTAATCGGTCAGCCGATATTATAAGAATTTTATTATATTTGAATGTATGTGATTGACCAACTTTTAAT
The DNA here is from genome assembly GCA_001278395.1 of Lerema accius. Taxonomy (NCBI): domain Eukaryota; kingdom Metazoa; phylum Arthropoda; class Insecta; order Lepidoptera; family Hesperiidae; genus Lerema; species Lerema accius. Next base: position 1,016,303 of record LGAG01000228.1, read on the forward strand.
AGTGCAAATATTGTCGCATACTTCCTGGATTAGTAATATTACTAACAGGACTAACCTAGTGTAGGACTATGTACTAACACCTATGTTCTAACATTCCTAATAATAACTAACGTTCTCCCGAATTCCTATTCGAGGTTTGTCCAAATATCCATGGACAACAGAGAATGGTCCCACTACAAACTCGTTTACTATTCCCAATATCTATAAAATAGCTTTTAAAACAGTTTCTATCAAATTAATGTGTAAAAAAAGATTATATTTATAAGGAAGGTTATGTTAATTCAGCTATCGATTTATAAACCAATCATATTGGAAATTAATGAATTCATAAATGATTGGTAGTGTAATTTATGATATTTAAATCTACATTTTGTTATTAATTATGTTCATGGCATTTACAAATGAGTGCGAAACTAATTCGTATGACATTTAATAATCTCTATTCCTCAGTGACTTGCAATCTTGCGATAGAACCGTGAAAAAAAAACTATATTTGAGTGCTCTTGACAGTTTTGAATGATCATCACTCGTAATAATTCACGTAACATCTTAAAATATCAACATTTTATGTGACCACATACGAGTATATAGATGTTTTCAAAGGGGACAATGAGGTGGCTGCTCCCTCTATTAAACTGCGAAAAAATGTACTTATTACTACCTCAAGTTATATCAACAACCTTGCCCAATTTTCCCCACTTATAGATCGGTTATTATAGCAAGGCCTATTTCTGTGCTTATGTAATAAAGAATACTTTAATTGTAAAAGTTTTTTTTAGCTTTTACTGATCCCTCGGGAAAGCTCGATAACAGGACTTAGGCATGTTTTAAATTTGGAAGTAAAAAATGTAGTTTACCCGAGTACGCCAAGAGGCCAATAATGTATGTTCCTATCTTTAGCTCGTTCTATAGCTTAAACAGGTTAATTTTGACATGTATGGTATCATTGGATTGTAAAATATTATGTATATGCCACATTCCTTCTTATAGAAGTAAGGTATTTAATTTTTCTATTAATTTCTAATTAAATACCATGTTTTTTACAAAACTTACTCTAGTGTGAACGTGACTTTACATTAAAAAATTGCGACCCTCTATTTAATGTAATGGAATTGAACAGCGTTGCTGATTGAATGAGACCCACGTGCCAGGTGTTATTATAAATGAAATTAATTTTAATACAACCTACGTTCACCACAAGCGATTGGCACTTGCCAATACTTATTAATATAACAATGGCATGCCATAGTTTTACTAGAGTTTATTTGGTATGCGACAATGACACGATTAAAAGTCGCAGGAGACTAAGATTAAACATATTTTTATATGATTGATTTAGATTTAAAGTATATTTAGTAAATCATCAATTAATAACAAACATAGTAAATAAAATATTTTCTTCTTTTTTCCTAACAATTATTAGGGCATTTGGATTAGGTCCAAAATAAAAATGATACAAATGAGACCCAAGAAATTGGATATTGTTTTTTACATGGAAAGACGTCTTCTTAAAGTAGAAATTTCTAACAAACATCCTCAAGAAATAGAGGTCATTGGATGTAAACTATATCATAAACTTAATAATAATATCAACGCTGATATAACATTTTATAACACTATTTTCAACGATTATAATATAACAAACTTAACATTAACTAATTAAGAATACACATCGACCCGACAGCCTATAAATAGACTAATATAGAAAAACAGAATTGCATAATAGATTTCACCAAATTAATATTTAATTAAAACGATAAACGCTTAATGTGGTGCAATAATTTAGATTTGCATATTCAAGATGCTAAATCACCGATTCGTCTGTGGCTTTCGCAACCGGCGACCACAAATGGACGTGTAGTACGGGTCATTGTCGACCCCGAAGCGGATTGAATGATTCGGTTAGCGTCATCGGAGGCCTTTTTTGGCACGTTTGAGCAGTCAGATCAAAATTAACCCGCCCCCGCGGAGTTTATCCACGGGTATGCCTCAGGGTAATGCTCTTGGGCCACTTTTGTTCTGACTTCAGTTTTGAGAGTTTTATAAATTATACTTCATTGATTCTTTTTACAAGACCTATTTTATGTTAAATTATTGTGAGACAGAAAACCTTAAACAGACTGATATACGAGTATCTTACTGGTTTTAATGTCGATGATCGCCAAGCCAGGTTCCAAGTGTATTACATATTACTTGTTTGGGTTATGGGAATCATGCTATGCCTGTACAAATTTAATCATCATTCGAAAATGAGTTGCAAACATAATAATCTAAGAAACAAACATGTTAGTTAACAATCACAGTTGCATTTAACCCGATGTTAGCAGTCAAAACAAACAGAATGTAATAGCGGAAGAAAACCTTATCGTCCGCATCGCTGGTTAACACATTTGAAACGGTTTTCAAACACATAACCTACTTGTTTTACTGCAACCAGTAAGCGATAAACTATACTGATGAAAGTTTGTACTTTGTCTAATATGTGTCGACAAGAAAATAAATTCCACTGACAATTTCATTAGGATCTACTGGAACTAATGTTTATTATAGAACTAACCTATTCTAACAATCTTGACTTTAACAGTCCCCTAACTATCAAATTAACAACTACAAATAATCTCATTAACACCTATCACTCACATTACGACTAACTGATTAAAGGATTTTGAATTGAACGGTCCTTCCTACAGTCCTACTCAAGGTTTGTCACACATCACAGATGTCCAATAAAATAAGGCTACTAACGCTGCTATATTTTTATTTCAAATCATTTCTCCAACGCTAAATCTCATGGCTCTTCTCGACAAAGGTCGAACAGTGCCTCACACCACAACATTACCAGGCAATTAGCAAGGCCATTCAGAAATCCGATGTTATCGATTCGTTGCAGGTTATTTGTAAAAACTTGTAACCCCAGAGCTTTGAGAGATCTGTAATCTACCTGATAGGTGATAGGTGTTGCCAAGTTGCCAGCGGGCAGATTTCGTTTGCGACACAACGAATTTTATTGCATTTTGAAACGGAATTTATATCAATGATTAATCTTCTATGACTTCAGATGGATTTGCTGATATGAAAGTAATTTACTGACAGGTATTTTAGTGTTTAGATGATAGTTGTCACTCACTTTTTGAGCTATCTTTACGAGAAATCTGAATAAGAATGGAAATAGACAAACTTTATAAATCAATAGATTATTGCGTTAATGGGTTATATTCAAAAACAACTTGAAGATATAGCAAAGAAAAGAAAAAATATACTATATAATTTGTGTTGAGATTTAAAAGGTGAAACTATTTTTTTTTTATCAAAAGCTCTCCCTATTAAACTGTTTGTGTGAATAATACAAGCAGATCATGAACATCAAGATATTATAACAACACAAAAAGTTCTAAGTAACCACGAAGCGTAACTCAATTAAAATCATTATCCAAGTCATTACGTAACTGAGAAAAAAGGACGATCTTTCGTTTTAACCTTGGGCATAGATATTTATAATGTTTTGTTTAATTATTAACACGATCTAGAGGGGAAACGAATCCAATCTAATCTTACTTTGAGGGGAGGTGTTCTCAGTGAATATCACAGAATTTCATCCCCTAGAAATCAGGAAGAGATAGGAATCAGGAGATCACCAACCAATCTTAATCTACATTAATAAACGCCCACTTAATCAGGGGCGATGTTGATGAAACGGCGGCGAAAAACAATCTAACCTAATCTGATGGCTTCTATCACAAGTAACTTGAAACATACAATGTAAATTTTAGGGCTTTACACGACGTCTTAACAGTCGTTTTATCAACCTTCACACTATAATAATTTGTTTCTCACCGTTAAGAACTAACAGCATATACGAGTACTATTGTTATACATTGCATATCGACGGAGTGACCCAAATACCACTTAATTGGTTCGATTACTCCATTATCATCCACATCACTCTCTTACCCTTAGGCCAACAATTTTAGTAATTTCACAGTTGACCTTGACATCTGATGTGATTTTTGCGACATCATACGCAATAAGAGCTCTGTCGATATTGGTTTTATATTAAAGGTATCTTGTTAACGATACTCACGCAACAGGCGACAGGTTTAAAGAACACAGGCCAATAATTATGGTACGTTTTCGCATTTTTGGCCTTATATGTTAAGCAGTCGAAATAACAAGGCAATGAACTGATTTCGTAAAGGTAGAAAGATATGTAACGTACCAATATACCCCTGTATGTTTATTTGAATTTTATGCAAATAGACCTTTTTGCTTTGCAACTAATTTCTTCGCAAGGTCAGTCAATCAAATCTATAAATTAAAAAGAGTTATCAATACAAATAATAAGGAGTATAAAAACTTGAATGAGTAAAAAAAAAGTAACACAAAACATATATCTATTAATTACCTCAAAAATCAGAATCTTTAAACGTAAGTAACAGTAAATTAATGAAAAATGCAGATACAAAAGCCACAGAATATCACATGAGGTAAAAATAAAATTCAGGAATTTGTTTTTAAATTCAAGGCTGCAATTAAGCTCGCATGCCAATTTGCATGCGGTATTAAAAGAATCGATTTCTCAATCAGTCTTTGTTTCGATAGCGTTAATCGATTACGGTAATGCTTTTTTTGTATTGTTTACATTTACTGTTATTGCTACGTCACTTGTTTCGTGATTATCCTGACCCCGATCGTTATCGATTTTGAGAGTCAACTCATCTTACGTCGTTTCTTGGAAGCGTCTACCATCATAATTTTGTCGGTTGCATTAAAAAACAGTGTTGGGTAACAGTCTTTTGGGTCAGCAACTTCTAACATCAGTGGCCAATATTAGGCTTTAACAGAAGTAGTTCCCAAGTATCTTATAGGAAATTGTTCCTAATGTTTCCTAATATTTTAGTTGTTGAGAGAAAAAAGTTATTGCTAAAAATTTGTCAACATTGACATGGGAGCGTTTCATGTTCAAAGTTTAATTAATTTAATAAGATACTAAAGGTAACATTGTATGGACATATCGTAGCGAAAAAGTAGTTGCTATATTTGGTTTTGTTGATGAAATGCTAATATATCAGATAAAGCTCTTTTCAACGTGTTGGTTCTCATAAGAAAAAACACTGTTCTCTTTCGATGCTAAAGATAACAAGGTGTCAGCATTGATACGAATCAGAGGACAGGCCAATTGAAATAAAAAGGATGTCGGAGAAAAAACTATAGTACACAATTTGAGAGTCAATAACATTGGCATGATGTATCCATTATATAATATGTTTGTCATAGAGTCGTCATAGGTGAAGTATGATGGTGAGATATACAAATGGAATGGAAATTTAAGTTAAGTATGTCACTAAATTGCAAAAGCTTTTGAAGGACCTAAGTAATCTTGAATTTTCTATTAAAGTATTTACATACAGTCCACATTAATGCAAATTAGTCTACGCGGTTGGCCTGTAAACAGTATAAGTCTATTATCTAGCTTGTCTTTGTCCCTACGACTTTGAAATTCCTTTTATGGTTTACTAGGAACGTTACGAAAATAAAACTTAAAGATAAGAACAGTTTCAGGTACATGTTGAAGCACAAATCAGATAACGAAGACAAATTATGTACAAATACATTGTTATTAACGAATACATCTATTGCTACAGATTTGTCATTTGTTAGAATTAGTCACTCACATTCTCAGTTAGTCAAGATGATTAATCGAATTGTTGTTAACATGTGAACGTCAGGTTTGTTTTCTACAATATTTTTTCCTCTATTTATTTAGACGGTGGTTACGTGAAAATTAGTGGGTTATACGGCACTTCCTTCACATAGAATGAATAGCTAACAAACTTTTTTTATGTCGATTTTTTATACCTCATAGTTTCTTATTTTAATAAATTGTATTCAATTTGGTCCATTTTTCATTTGTATAGTGATATCTAAATTGACTCATTCTTCCTATTCAGCATCGAGGATCCTTCCAATAATGGAGCTGAATGGTTTTACATTAATTTAAATGTCGCTTCATAAATTTAACGGTGCTAAAGCATTTTCAAGTCACACTAAAATTTTGAATAGAAAAGAGATTAGATCTTTTTTATGAATAGAAACTGCAGTTTTGGTAAATCTGAAGGTCACTTTAGATGAATTGATAAATTTTAGTTTAGAGCAATAAGAACTGCTAATAGTGTCACGTTCCTGATGTACTAGATTTAATTAAGGACCAGACCAATTTGAATACAGTTGAATTAAAAACGAATGTGAAATTCAAATCTAATTCCCAATTTAACAACGAACGACGATGTGAAGGTTTATGCCGCTTTACCAAAGACAGTCTACCCCCAAAACATTCTCTGACTCACCAAATCTTTTCACATGTACGTCTCTATTGAAGGACACCGATCTCTGTTTACCCTCTTTCGGCTCCTTCGTTTCGGTATCGTTATCGGTTTTATTTTCGGGCGTGGCTACTTCATCGCCATCGGCGTTGTCTGCCTTGATACCAGTTTCATCAGTCATTGGGTACAGAGGTACCCGGTTACTGGTACCTCGGTTGGTATCGTTTACAACGTATTCGGTTTCGGTAACATCGATATGTTCATCTGTGAACAGTTTGTCTACTGTAGCAGTTGTCTCATTTGTGTTTTATTGTTAACTTAAATTTGTTTATTTGAGCTAATTCTTACGACTAATGTTAATGTGTAGTGATATTTTAGCTGATCGATATGAAGCGTCGATCGTTACATCATTATTTTCTTTTGATTTTTCGCTATTGATTGTGGGAAAGCATAAATAATATTGTAATCATTATTTATAATTTTAATTACTTCATAATAATGAGAGCTCACCTCCGTATGTTGTTTGAAATCATTAGTGCTGTATTTTTCTTCCTCTGTATTTTCAAAGTCATGAACGATGCCGCATTTCTGAAACAAAACATAAGTACATTACTTTTAGTACTTAAGTAAAATAGAGTGGCAACCTTCCTTCGAAAAAGTAAAGGATGCTAACAATAATCTTTACTTTAAGTCTTATTTTGGCTTGAATTAAAGTCGCCTTCATCTTACACGTATCCACGCATTCCAAAATCAACTATGTCAAATGGAAACAAGACATATTTTAGCTATTGAAGATTTACAGCCGATAATTCATGAATAAGACCAAATAGGATATAACAAAATATCCGTAATTACTCATTAGAGATAACCCGAGCTCGAAGTTGAGCAAAACGCCGAGAATCAATGTGGGAATACCTCATTACAAAACGTGGAGGACATTAGTCGTCCGGTTACAAGTGTTGAGTTCTGAGTGGTTTGAACACTTGGTCAGTGCTTGCGACACTGAGCTTTGAATGGTGCAAGTTAGGAGCGGAGTAAGACGTAGTAGAGATAGATAGATAGATATCGATAGATGAAAAGACTTATTTTTAGCACAAGTGCCTGTCTAATACCGTTTACATCATTGTGACAGTAAGTTTGGTAAATTAATACGCACATAAGGGGCCGTTAAAGTATTGCATAACGCAATTTAGGGGAGAGAAATGTTTGTTGCGTTACATAAGTTTTTGAACAACGCTTTAAGTAATATATTTTGTTTCTTATTAATCAATGATACACTTATGCACTTCAAACATTTTTTCTTGTAATTTTTCTAATTCGTAAAAATGGAACTATTTATGTGTAATTATCATTTGTGTGTTACGTAACGTTTAGGGAGAGGGAGGGGGGTTATAGAAAAACGTAACGGTGCGTTATCATAGCTTTTCAAATATAGGTACATACTCGCTATTATCTCAAGCCTTGCGCCTCCATTCGACTTTTACTCCAGAAGCATTAACATTACGATATATTGACGTTCGAATGACGCTCTACATTGAAATTCTCGGCATTTTGTAATGTTACAAAACCCCTGTAACATTACACATTACTTACACGGACAATTACACTGAATACTACTTAGGATTTCCAAGTGTTTAAGATTATTATTATGTTTGTTACAAAACTTTTTCGGTTTGGGTTTATTAGTGTAAATATTTGTTACTAATAGGTCATTTCTACTCGTAAGAGGTCTTAATAATTTCTCTATAAAAATGCTGGTATCTGCTTTGAATTTTTTTGATATAATATCTGAATATTGCAATGATATTATACAAAATGAACATGATAGGTTACAATATCTGAATATTGCAATGATATTATACAAAATGAACATGATAGGTTATAAGCGAGCTGAGCTTGAAAACAAGAAAACAACCCATTTTACTCGTGTTTAGTGAACTAATGAGACAGCACTAATAATTACTAACTATCGTAAATACGGTAAGGATGCATGTTTCTAACGTAGAATTTTCGTCTGTTTAAAGAACATAACATAAGTTTAGTACAAAATATCATTAAATTATTGTTTTTAATTATATTCTCAATTCGCGCCATTAAGCGTCTCATCTTTTGGTACTAATTATGAAGTAATTTGACAGTAATGGCGCTTAAATAGTCGCCTACTCAAGCCCTTGTGAGCTGCTGAGCAAAATTATCAGGAACCTATAATATTTGAGGTCGTTTGAGGTCGCTGGCGCCTTGAGGTTCACCCACGTGCACCCACAAGCAGCGCCACCTACATTATTCATTCAGTCGTTTGTTTGACAGTTGCATTTAAACTATAAACGGCCCTCGAATTAAAAATAATTTTAACTAAACATAAAATTAAAAGAAACATTTTTTTTAAAAAGCTTTTATTACTTGTTAATACGAAAAAGAACTAAAAAGTTAAAAAGTGCAAAATTTCAAGTCCCTAGGTACTGTTAACCGTTGAGGAGTTCAATCATCTGGAGCCTGGTAGCAGTATCACATCAGCTTATTATAAACATGCATTGTCATCAGGACTGGACCAGGGTGTAAAATTGTAGCTCAATCGGACAACGGGCAGTGGGTGAAATTTAGCTTTCAAGATTTGATTACAAACACCGGGGCAGGTGAAACTAAAAAAAAGCTTGTAATAAAAACAGAAAGAAATCTACACACCTGAGAATTCTATATAAAGTTCTCAAAGGTGTGTGAAGTCTGCAAATCCGCACTAGGGTAGCGTGGTAGACTATGGCCTGTACCCCACACACTTTGAAAGGAGACCCGAGCCCAGCAGTCGGACAGTTATGGGTTGCGATGATGATGAAGTTTACTATTATACCTTACTTAGTTTTGTCGATTGTATTCTAACATCGCGACGTCTCTTGTTCGCTAATCGTTGACACTAGAACAATAGTTGGGACGTAGGTTTGTTTGTTTCATCTGCGATTTCCGATGGCATGGCTTTGATGATTTCCACATTAGTTAAGGTGTAATAGAGTTATTAGGAAATTATTTAGGCATGCTTAACACTCAGGTTTATATTTAGTAACTTAATAATTACATAGCAAGTTAATGTTTTATACCGTAGAATATAACCTAAAAAAATATACGCGCTAAATAGCAACCATCCAACGTCTTTACGATAGTAATTTGCTATCTTGTTCGTAAATAAAAAACGGTCCAATAGGTCGTTATTGTGTTTTCACGCCTAGTGGTTATATAACATGACTGTCTCTGTTTTATTATAATTATCATATCACTGGTATTAGGTATAATTTTAGAAATTTATTATCACTTAATAAGGTAAAGGAAAACATCGTGAGGAAACTAAAATGCATCTAAACAATAAATTACTTCAGTAACAACAACTTCAGTACCTATATTTAGGTAAAATGCATAATCTTATTACTAATGGCATCACTATCTCAAAATGTCTGATCTTCGGTTAAATGGATGTAATTTACAAGTGAATTCCGATTCGTATCAAAGAACGCTTCCGACATTAATTGCTGTGATTAATTAACTGAGATATTTTCTGCCCATTACGATAATTTATTTTAATTTTCGTAATGTATCTTACCTATATCATTTATAATTACTTAAATATTCGTTTTTTAAGTAGGTATGTAAGTATTTTTGAGCAGCAAAATGAAATAGCTCTTAATAATGGGTTCAGAATTAAAATGTAATTCAAAAAGCGTCCTATTGTAAAAACCAGTAGTTGGTCTCACGAACTAAGAGATTTATTGAGAACATGGGTTGACTTACAACGTAACACTTTATAATATAATCATGTAGAGCGTAATTTAATAATGTAGAGCCAAGCTATCTCTGCACGCTCTAACTCTACAAATCCTAAATTCCCCTCTAATAAAAATATGTGACTTGGCGGTTTGTCCTGTATAAAATTTCAGAACTCTAGCATCAAAATTATAATTAGCTTAGATAGATTTTATATCTTGAGCTCTATACATACAGCTAAATCAGTTCTTCAATTCTGCAAAAAAATTACAATATTCTTTGTCACTTGTACAGACTAAAAAGGTTAACATAATTATAGTCTTCGGAACAAAAAAGCGTAGTCGTAAAAACATAACGTAAATTACAAATGACAACGTTTCCCGGTACCTACATTACTTGACAGACAAATATTACCCCACATTTTGTTCTGAAAACTCAATCTATCAATCTATAAGTACAGTCACGTCCAAAAATAGTCCATAAATATCTGACCCCCCCTAGAAAACCAACTTCCCGGTGTCCGATTGAGCTGAAATTTTGCAATATATTAATGACATGAAACTACAATATTTTTATTTAATTTTTGGACGTGACTGTACATGATATTTCTCGATCTAACTGAGGTCACTTACTAACAAAATTTTGGTAAGAATACAGTTGCGTATCCGATGTCGAATTGAGATCATTGAACAGGCAGATCCTAAACTGGATTCGTGTGAACACACACACTTACCGACTTCTATATTTGTGTGAATCGAATATCATACGCACGAAATTTTAACGAGATAAAAACTAATCTTTTTTCACGTATTCTGAGTGTTTGCTCATGAATTATTGCTAAAGGGATTGCTTGTAACTCACGACTACGATACGACTTTTTTAGAACTCGGTTAGCTAGCAAAGGGGTTAGTATTAATTTATGAATGATCCAGTACAATGCACGATCTTCACTTCACAAGTAAGAAGCTTAGAAGATACACCATTCCTACTGGTGTAGTTTGGTGGAGCAAAAAGTAATAACGCGTACAAATTTATTGTCAAGCCGGGAATGGAATCCGGGACTCCTCGTACCGCAGGAAGGTCATTACTAAATAGACTTCGGGATGAGGTTAGGGTTGAGGTCGGCTGAGGCACCAAAAAAACAATACACACGAATTGAAAACCTCAATTTTTGAGGTCGGACGAGTAAGTAAACAGTAGTCATGTCGTTAAGTATAAAGGAGACAAAATGGCGTCGGTGCTATTAAAATTCATCGCAGGTCCGCTAACATTAAAATATCGGCGCTTGAATTGTGATTTGGTTCGCCCAATTTGGGGGTCCTTTGGTAGTGAAATTGAGTAAAACGAGCCTTTAAACGCACAATCCGACCCCTGGTGAGGCTCAGAGTCGCTATAGAGGGGATTTTTATCGTTTTATACCGATTTAATGGGATATTTTGACGCTGTGCGGTTTGGGTTGTTAGGGCTCTATACATATTTGAGTTGGATACGATTTTACCAGGTCCTTATGCATCTTACTGATAAAATGCAAGGCTGTGACGATAGGTCACTTTACTCAGTTTATTTATAATAATCCTCGAGGTAAAAGTAAATTTAGCAGCCATTCTCTTGATCTTTGAAATTCGAGGACGAAATGTCTCGGAAAACTTAGGAATTAGTATGGACTTTTTGCTTTCTTTGCTATAAAAGGCTACACCATAATAATAATTATCACTAATTTTAATGAAACAGACATAAAACAATAAATTAAAAACTACATTATCTAATTAAATTCCGCTCTTTTTGTTTCCTCGTGGAATTTGAATATTTAATTTTTAAAATAATGTACACTTTAACTTCCGACATATTTCGTTTTTCTCCCTAACCTTTACGATACTATCCAAGGTCATTGGACCTTGCGCGGCCATTTTGGGAAGCCGCCATTTTGTTGAATTGTTTCCGTGGGCATGCAGAATGCATCTGTGAATTGATTACGTAATGTCACCTTCAAAACTGGCGTAGGATTAATCAATTTAATGCATCGATTAGTACTTCAGGTAGTTACTTGAATTTGGATTAAACAGAAGAAGGGTAGGTATGAGATATTTTTACCGATCAACTCGTGAAAATTATGAATCTTAACGTAGGTAAGAAAGAGTCTAAGAGGTTTGTCTTCTTTGACAAGGTACTCCTAGGTATAAAACTAATAAAGTACATTCGCAAAACTGGTCAACTGTCGTGAGATTTGTATCATCCCCTCTGTCAAACTAAATACCATTTTTTTCTTTTGTTTCTATTGATAATGCTAATCTACATTCTAAAATACAATTTTGTACAATATGTTTGTTTTACATAATTCATTTGCAACTTCCATTTAATTTTCTGTCAATTTTACTGTTTCTTGCCAAAAAATAAAAATACATCACATTCGTCCTCATTTATCTGCCAAATATAAGATTACATAAGATTCGAGTCCCTCTGCCCGCCCAAAAGCCTTACGTAATTAATGGATTCCTCAAAACATAGTTTACTTAATTTTTCAGCAGAAAAGTAATATTTCTTCAATAAGGGATTAGAAAAAGAATAGAACGGAGCCTTAACTTATAAGTTATAATATAATAGAATAAAAGTTGATTGAGATATTTGCTTACGACAGACGATGTTACAAGTATTACAAAACATTATCGCCTCTTCACCACTGCGCATGCGTACAATACCTTCTATATCGCCATCTCTTTCTTACCAATACTCGTCATTTTAGCACCTGTCTTCATTATTGCATAGCTTACATTTATGATGTCCTAGTACTTGACCCCAAGTTTCTTAACATGGTGACGTTATGTAATTATTGTCGCTGTGTGGCGTCTGCTAATTGTTTCTCAATTAACTCTCATCGTGTCTCAGTAGAATAGTTTGTGTCAAATTTGAAATTTTAATGTAATTACAGTTGGTTCTTACTTAAATCGTAAAAGTGGGAATAGTACTATTAATTACAAGAATCGCAAACTTGATTCAATTGGCATTTTTTACAATTCCTAAGTTAGCAAAAGGTAAAATATTTGGGCACTAATTAAAGTGGTCAGTAACTTAAAAATCCCAGCAGTTACATTGAGCAGTGGAAATAATGAGTTGGGCAGTAAAATATTTTTTGGGCAGTAAAATAAAAAGTGTGGCAGTAAAACATGAGCAGTACGAAAAATACAAAGTGGCGGTAATTTTATCATAAAAGGAGCAGTTCAATAATTAATTGGGCAGTAATACATGAGCAGTAATTTAAAACAAATTGGCCAGTTACATTGGGCAGTTATTATAAGCAGTTAATGTGGGCAGTTAAATTAATATTTTTAAATAATGAAAAGAATTTGACAAAATCTAATTTTTAATGGTCTTTGGTTGGGTTAGGTTAGGTTGGTATGATTTTATTCGTTCGGAAGGAGGAAACCCGCGTCAGCGGCTTTCCGACGACTTCTGTGACATAATCCAATTATACAATAATGATAATCGTGTAGACTTCAATTAAGTGGGCAGTAAAACTTATAAAATGGCATACCAAAAACTTAAGTAAAAAACGCGTTATTTGATGACGAACACTAAAATGTGAAGGTGTGTTAGGTAAGGGTTAGGTTTAAATTTCGTTTGCCCTATTAAATCTTTATTTTAACCCTACGAGTTACTGCCCTCAGGTTGCTGCTCACAAGTTACCGACCAGTTGCAACTTTATAACTGCCCACTATTAACTGCCCATTTAATTATTTTACTGCCGAAAAATATATTTATTACTGATCGTTTTTATTAATTTTACTGCCCAAACTTTACTGCCAATGTCATCAATTTTACTGACCAAAATTGAAATAAATTACCGCCGCGTTAAACTAGTGCCAAATATTTGTGAGTTTAGCATGTGTAAGTTTTTTTTAAATTAAATAAAGTAAAACATTACGTTTGCAAAAATTTTATTACGTTTTTCTAATCGGTACCTGGCGGTCATCCACCTAATTACTGACCTCGCCTGAAGTTACATAATTTGGTCACACAAACATGGAAAGAAGGAAGAGAAACAAGGGCAAGGGTCAGAAATTGAGCAAACACTCAAGCCCTTCTAATATTAAATAAGTTGTTGTGTTTAAATCCGCGTTTCTCCTCATAAATGTCATAAAATTGTAACTCCCAATAACACACTTTGGAAACTGTTTATTGGTTATGTTGCGCCATCGTAACATATTGCATAAGTTACATAACTGGCAACATATCGGATCACCAACATATCGTATTAACCGATCGATGATCGGTTTGATAACCTAAGGCTTCTGAACTTTTGGTTTATTGCGAAATTATGACCTTTAAAGGTATTTTGACACTTTTTTCTACAATAGGCGAGATAAATGAATAAGCACAGAGGTATTTCAAACCACCATTATTAAATAAGAAAAATGTAAACTGTGTTCATAAAATAACATCCAATTACACCAAACAATAATGCATCTAATGAACCCTAAACCGTAACAAATAATTGAAAGCTTCTACATATTTTTTAAATCAACCCTACGTAATTAAATTAACACTAAATGCCTACGTACCTACTAACTTTACCAATTTTCTGGTTATTTTATTGAGTTTGTTGCGGAAAAAATTTGGTTGTAATCGCCGAGATTCAAGGCAAATAGGATTGGACTCGACACTCATTCACCCAGAAAGCCATACGTTATTAATGGAAGCCCCTTAAGTACTTTCAGTTGTTATATGACATTTAGTCGTTGAATATTGCAAAAACAATTTTAAAATGGAGTGATCGAACAATTAAGGTTAAACAAATGTTAATAGACAATATAAAGAACCGTAAAACAAATGTGGCTGACCACTTAGTATTGATATTTCCAATGAATTAGGGCTGCTAATGATTAAAATACTGTCACGTGAAAAACATAATTTAAAATCAATTGTTTAATAACATGGTATATATTCAACGAAAAATAAATTTTATTGTAAAGGAAATAAAGTTTTATTTTATTCTGTTAAATAACAGCGTGTTTATTTACTGCTGATATTTGTAAACACATTAATATTAAACGATTTTAGCAATTATGATTTGAATTTCCAATTAGTGTTATACATAAATACGTACCACGTGGATATTTGATCTAAATTAACTACTTTATGATTTATGGGACATAGACCTGTGCCTTAATGATGTAAAGATAACCTTGACCATACGGCCATAATTAGTATTGATCTTATGCCCTAGTCATATTGTATTTACAAGCAACATACAGACATTTGGAAAGGAAAAAGTATAGCCTGCCACAATGGATATCAATCCAACGATACTCAACATATTAAAATCTGTTGCCGTTTAGGCTGTAGAGCTTACCAAAGAATGGACCTCCATATACATAATATGCTCAAAAAACATTACCCACTTTCTGGCGTAGTCAGTTAGACAAGATTGACAGATAACGTCAACTACGTCATCTATTTTCAATTGCAAATTAAATTATTTATAAAGTGAAAATGATTGAATTAGTGCCAACCCTAATAGTCAATAATAAAATGGCGACCAATCACGTTATGTAACTTAATGACCGGTTTGTCCTTCCAGCTTCCTGCCGTCAGTCGTCAGCCATCTGCATATATAACATATAGTATATGTAATATACTATGAACAACAAGATGGAGGAAAACTGTATGATATTTATGACAAAGAAATATCTTCAGCCTTTGAGATCAATCTAATATTATCTAAGCATCTAAAAGGGGTGTTTTTAAACTACAGATTGCTCTGTCTGAAAAAGGGTTAATAATTAGGGTAGGGGTTAATAATAGGAGTTATTAACCAACTAAGAATATCTTGTATTCCTACTTGAGGTTTGTTAAGATGTCCATGAGTGGCAAAGGATGGTGGCACTGTCAGCTCGTTTGATATTCTCATATCATAAAGAATGAGATAATACGTAAGAAATTTGTAGTAAAAATATAGGTACCCGTGTTTACTATAAGACCCGTCAACATTTCCCTTAGAAGAGGTTTGTTCTTATGGAAAGATTTGAAAGACTAAAATGTGATAAGTAAAATTTTTTGGAAAATCAATAAATAATTATACATGTATTTTACTTGAGAAACTGTGATTTTAGGGGGAGGGGGGATTTTAATCTTAACCCCCATTCTTCCCTGCAACCTTCATAGTAACTTAGTTACTTTGAGCCGGATACAAACAATTCCCATCAACTAATTAGTGGTAATGTAAAGTCATTTCCTGTTTGTGTAATCAATTCTATAAACTACTTTTTATGGTCCGTCGTCATCTGATCTGTATTTAATTGGTAAGACACTGTAGGTAGTGATTTCTTAGAAACGCTTTGCAAGTGAGTTGCTTGTATGTGTTTTGGGTTCTGTACTTTATGTTATATAGTTAATTATTCAGGTTATTCATTGGAGGATCCGCTCTATGTCTCTTGTTTGGTTAAACAATAGATTATTGACTCGATATTCTGTAAACTACCAGGTGTTCATATCAAAAGCAGTGTTTCAGTGTGATTTTTTTAAATTCAACGTACTTAAATGTGACGAGTATTGTACGTAATACATATTTTTATGCGCTTACTGGGCTAATATTTTTTTTACTTAACAACATATTTGGTTTTTATAACGCCTACTATAAAAATCTTCGATTCTCGGGATCTTTTTTCGAGTAGAAAAACAAACATTCACCTGTCAAGTTTTCGTTTATGAAACGAAACCTCTGTTATTTCTGATATTTCGGCAAATAGGGCCATGATTAAAAGGTTTTGGTTTAATTTAAAGAACCGGAAACATTTTATAAGCTGTTCAGATGGTGAGATATGAACTTTTTGTCCTTCTACAAAACAAAAATAGCTTATCGCAACAAAGCCTTGAGCGGTATTTAACCACTCTAGTTATTTATTGGCTGAAAGCTATCTTTGACTCGATCTGGATGCGATACTTCGTTAAGGTACGCGTCGTAACTTAACACGGAAGAGATTAGCGAGCGAAACTAAGCGATGTTAAAAAAAAAAAAATTTAATTAAATTTTTTATTGTATGTGAGAAAATCGGGCCATGTTGTATTTTTAACCGACTTCAAAAAAAGGAGGAGGTTCTCAATTCGACTGTATTTTTTTTTTTTTTCTTTGTTACTTCAGAACTTTTTACT
>LGAG01000228.1:1034125-1069536 GCA_001278395.1 Lerema accius
AAAATACGTATTTAATAATTTGGGTTTAACTAAATCATAAAGAATTTTATTTTTTACTTTTTAGTTCATTTGAAGTCGGTTTTTTTTTGTTGTTAAGAATAATTTTTCACTGTTCTCTTATGACTTTTAGGTTAACAACTTTTTTTTAATTTTCAGGCATTTAAGCATGTAAGTGCAGGGTGTCTAGTGTACAGGGGATATGAAAATCAGAGTCTAAATGATTTATGATCTATCACGATCGCTTGTTAAAAGTTTTATCCAATAACTTCAACATTAATGTATTACTCGATTACACAGAGTAAGGGGCAAGGGAGGGTTATTATGCATTAAATTATCTTTTGAACTCTTACAAAAAGTTTTTAAAGGAGTCGCATATAGTAACGACTGATATCTCAGTCTGTCTTTATGTGATTGACAAAAAATTGGATAAAAGCTGCTTACAAAATGCAACAACTACAACTCTTCACAAGGAAAACTTTAGGAGTTAATATTTCCTAGTTTTATTTACGACACGGGTTTAAAACAGGTTCGTGTTGCGGTGGAGATGTGTATGTATGTCAGATTTTCATTAATAGCCACGAGGCCTTCTGAGAACTTCACGGGCTATTTTTGATTCGGCGCCACTCAAATGATAACAATTTACACCTGTAAACAAGGTGTTAAGTATTTGTAACTGGTTTTGACTGGATATTTCTGGAGGTGACGGGTTTATTTAGTTATTTTTAACAACTAGAAGGTGTTTAACTTACTTTTTTGATGTCAGGTTGGGTAACTGTTCAGACTACTCTTAGATGTGTAAGTTTTCTCAGCAGGATCTCCTTTACCAAACCATGTTTTAATATGCAAACTCATCATCACATAACCATAACCATAACTGTCCCACTGCTGGGCTCGGGTTTCCTTTCACAGTGTGAAGGGTACAGGTCATAGTCCACCACGCTGGCCAAGTGTGGATTGGCCCACGCTAAGTGCAGATAAACAGACTTCACACACCTTTAAGAACTTTATGGTGAACTCTCAGATGTGCAGATTTTCTCGCGATGTTTTCCTTCACTGATGCAAGTGATAATTAGTTTCTAATACACAGGTAACTTTTAGAAAATCAGAGGTGCGTGCTGGGGTTTGAACCCAGGGACTTCGGTGACCTAGTGACTAGGCTATCACAGCTATTTATGCACATTACTTCAATAAAATTATAGACACATTGGATATCATATGGCTGTCGGTCATATAAACACTAACAAGCCATCACAGCCTTATTATTTGAATAAACTAAACGTCTGTTGACATTCTTCCTTAATTATTTTCCTTATGTTTTGATTTATGTAACGTTTTCGTAACCATCTCTGGTTGTATAATATTTAATCGCCCAATCATTGAAGATTCACACATTATATCTTCCAATACAAACTTCCTATATTTCTCCATACAAAACAACTATGCTGAATCTTAATTACACGAGATTACTCTTAACTAATAATCATTACTAGAAAACAAAATACCCGACTAAAAAACAAGGGGTATTTTACAAAATTAATGACTTACATCACTCTTACAGTGGATACGAATCCATAGACACCTCATACTTTAAAATCCATCAAGTCAAGGCGTTTAGACTGTAAGTTAAGTGAAAGAATCGGACATACATACATACATACATACCTCTTTCAAGAGGGTAATGTTTTTTGAGCCACAGTCGGGTAACAATACACCATGAATAAGTCCGTCCCTTCTACTATAAAACCACTTTCACTTCAAACAGCATTGCCTAAGACACCTCTAGCTTGCCCAAGCGGCTCTATAGTAACATTTCATTACTTGCTTTAATTTTGGTTCGTTATACGCATAGATTTGTGTCAGAATAGCTCAAGGTCGATGAGACAAGTAGTGTGCCTTCACTGGGGCAGCGGTGCTCAAAGTTTACTCAATTTAAAAACATTTTATGTTAGTTGTCACTACACTTATGCTCGTAATATTTGAAGTTTGGATAATCACGTAAATCATGGCCAATTAGGACAAAATTCGAGGGTAAATCGGACAAAAAAAATATGCTATAAATGCCGAGCAAGTTGCATATTATTATCATAAATGCGATGGTAACTCTGTTCGTTTATCAGGCAACATTTTAGTGGCGTAGCCACTTCACTGAATATGATAAAATTTAATAGGACTGGAGCCTTCAGGACGTTGCTTTAAGCTTCACTACGGATGCCTCAAGAAGCACAACGAAAAACATAGTTGCAAATAAATTTGAAAGTTTGAGAACCAGTGACCGAGATCGAATAGCTCCTTACAAGATAGCGAGATTGTATTTATAAGTTAGGAGATCACTGTACACATGGTATGTGTGCCACAGATAACATACGTATTACTTATTGGCTTATTATGTTCTTAAGGAACGCGTCTTATAGGTAGAGACAAACTAATGGAGCAAAAAAAAAGGAATTTTATTTTTGGTCAACAAACGTATTTTTCATGGCTTTAGTGAGCGAAAAATTGGGGGGATTTTATGATTGGGGGATTTTATAATTGGGAGGATTTTATAATTGAGGGGATTTCTTGA
Source organism: Lerema accius (assembly GCA_001278395.1). Taxonomy (NCBI): domain Eukaryota; kingdom Metazoa; phylum Arthropoda; class Insecta; order Lepidoptera; family Hesperiidae; genus Lerema; species Lerema accius. The sequence goes on from LGAG01000228.1 coordinate 1,036,689, forward strand.
TAACAAAATTGACTATCCTTAGTTACTTTCACAACCGGCACGAATCCTATTACTATCCCTTATATCTTGAATTCTTTCAAGCCTTTTAGAGACAAAAAAACCGTCCTGGTGCGGTAGGGTAATTATTAATCAACGCGAAGATAATTATCGTTCATCGCTTATCGCAGCTATAATTGCATTGGTTTTATCGTTGATTAGTCGACGTAATCAGGTGTGTGAATATTAATTTGAACAACTCATGAGTAATTGTTTTTGTTGTACTAGATAACTAGATAAACACTTGTTTGAACTTTAAGTCGAGGTGGTTAAGGTCTGTTGTGCAATATCGGGCACGGACTGAGTGGGTTGGATAATAGGGGTATATATAGATCTGTGCTTCGGAGTACACATTTAGTAGTCAGTTTTCAATAGTAACTGTTTTTGTAGAGCGACAGGAGTCGGGTTGGGTGCTAAAAGATAGGAGGGACAACCGAATTTAATTTTTTTGACTCGGGTTTTAGAATGCCTTTAAGAAACCCTACCCGGATACTCCCTAGGTTCTTCCTAAACTAGAAATAATCCGGGTAAATCTGGAGGAACCTCCCAGGAAAAACTCCCAATATAATTTATCAATGGTCGACGATAGCCCAGTATATAATGCAGTGAGTAGTAACGCTGTAACTGAGAACTTCACAATGGAGTCAGGTTACGACTTGTCCGCAAAGTACGATGTCAAATATCTATAGTCTATAATAGTCTACAAACTACATAATGACCTACAGTCATAGCTATAGTATAGGACTTATTACCTTTAAACATAAAATGTGTGTGAAATCCTCCCCTGCGTGTTTGTCACTAAATTGCTAAATGGCTGGACTAACTTTTATTTGTTGAAGTGTAATGTATAGTGACATTGCATAGAAAAATTAGAGTATTTAATGTGTTTAATAATTCATCTATGTTAATAATATGTAATTAATCTATGGTAATAATAAAACTGTAACGGAGTCAAAACTGTACAACAGTAAATTACATATTTTTAGTAAGTTTAGGGCAGATAGGCTTTTAATATAGAGACCAATTTTATTTTTATTTTTTATTATTTGTCGCTTTTTTCTGTAAGGAACGCGGGAAGAAATGTCCCAGTCCTTTGCCACCAAAGGTATCGTAGATAATTACATAATAATGTTTGTAATGTAACTAATAATTATCTAGATAGCTAGAGATTGCCACCAAATTGTAAAGTCACGTTTGTTGTCACAATGCCAAACTATAGCATTAGTGTGGCGAAATGGTAGATTGAACTCGATAGGTATACGTGGGTTGTTTTAAATAATATAACTAGTGTTGTTATGTATAACTGAACTAACTTAAAAAATTATATGGTTTATGTCAATTCCCATAATAGAAACCAATCTAATGACAACTCATAATTATGCTGAAATCTGTCAAGTTGATTAGGCTGTACTGTCATACTCCTCTAAATTACACCAATGCGAATTGGTGAAGGGGTTATTGGACAACCCAAGTTACTGAAATATTTGGGTTGATTATGCCAAAGAAATAGACATACATTCATACATACATACTCGTAAAACATTACCCTCCTAAGCGCAGTAAAGGGGTACAAAGTTTGCTATAAATGTCATATTATATTGGTTTATTAATCTGATCAGCAAGTTGGCACGAGAACTCACATTGTTCTCCTTTTGAGATTGGTATTGTTGATCGTAGTTTGAAGTACGTCAATATTACGTGTACATACACGTCCATAAATATCTGAGTTATAATAGCTAAATATAATAGTTAAATAGCTAAGTTAGTTCACCTATACATAACAACACTAGTTATATTCTTTAAAGTTATTATTGAGGTTTGGAATTCGGCAAGGAACAAAGGCCAAAAATTAAAAAAAAAATGGATATAGCTGTAAAAATGGACATGGACACGGCTGTGTATTGTACATAAATACGTTTATGTTACAGAATTTTTCAAAATATTTTTTTGTGTATTTACGTCGTAAAATAACTTTAAAATGGCGGCGCTTCCCCCTCCACCGCTTGCAATTCCTTTGTTCTCGCTTATTGTAATTAATTCTTTAATCCTTTACCTATCCAGTGGTATAATTTAATTTTGGACGATGTATTTGAAACTGTAACGCTAAACTGTATCACCCAATTTTAATATCATTAGATTTTTAGGATTGCCCCCGTAAAGTAGCTTTAAATACGATTCACGTCAAAAACGAAATGAAACGGATTTTTTCTGAAGTTCGAAACCTTTTTTAAAGAGCACAGATAACAAAATTAATCGTAATTTATGTAGGCAGCATAAAGACGCAAGATAAACTGAGGTGCCAAGTTATTTTTTATGATTCCCTATCAAGTTCGCGTGCTTGTTCGCAACTTGTTAGTGGCAATAAAAGATGATAAGAAATCACGCTCGCCGCCATTTTGGATAAATGGATATTGCTGTTTATGAGCTAAAGAGGTGTAAATGATTTCTGATTCACTGTTAAGTATTTCATGAAAGCAGAGATACAGTCAGCAGTCGAAATTAGACCAGAACTGATTACCTCAAACTATAGACTTTTGTTTCGCTAAATATCCCTGGTTGACAGATAACGAGGTAAGCTGACCGGTCTGACGTGTAACGTATCTATAGTTTAGTAACATAAGGAGGAATGGTCGAACTCTGACCACTGACCTCAAAAAGCCCTCTAGCAGCAGTTAGCTACAATGAAGCTTTCTTTAAACAGGTCTTTACCCTTCTTTATTTTCGATACCAATACCGAAACCAAAACAGGATTCTCTTAACACCACTAATATTGTTAGTAATACCGTTCTCACCAGTGTAAGTTACAGAGTTTACAGTGTAAGTGTAAACTGTAAGTTGTAAGTTACAATGTTTACACGACACAGCCAGCGTTCGACGCGGAAACTTGCGCTCTCGTTCAATAGTTTTTGTTCATTTCTTTATCTCTAGATCAATTTACGCGAACACGGTAAGTAAGGTATCGTTCGAAGTAAAGCTTGCTGGCAGTGGTTGCAGATTGGGAAGATATCGGGTTTTATTATAAGACCCGTAAAATATTTGTCTGCTTTATAATTACGTAGCACAAGTTTTATTTTGTTTAAAATATCCTACTAATCCTACTATCATAAAGGTTTGTAAAGATGTTTGGATGTTTATAAGTTCTTCACGCTCTAACCGTTTAACGGATTAAGCTAAAACTTGGCACACCGATGGTATCCATGAATAGGACATAGGATAGCTTTTATTCCGATTGTAGGTTCCCTTGAGATGAATAGAATACTTTTTTTTAAATACGTTTCCGCAGGCGAAGTCGCGAGCGTAGTATGTTATACACATTTTAGAACTCAAAACAAAACTCATACAATCACACGTGTTCTGACCAGACACAAAATAGTTATCAGATGCAAGACCCTGTTTACAGACAGTTGACGTTATCATCAGTCCTTTATAATGAAATAATTGAAATATTTGGGTTTATTTTTGTAAATAGATTCGTATGATAATACCCTTTTTTCTATCCGCTCTATAACTTAAGCTACACTTTGAACAGCACCTTATTTAGTCGCAGGCGTCCGCAAGGTCGTTCTTACTTCGCCTTCACCTCTTATTAGTGCATTTTATATATCAATATATTTATTAAGATCCGTTATTAATAAATATAGAGTAGGTTTAAATCTTAATTCTGATCTAATACAATTTTCCCATTACGTCAGCAAGTATTAAACTTGCATTATTGCTAATAATATTTGTATTAGTGCGTATTAGATTTTGGTAACAAAAAACGCTTGTAATCTTAAGCTGTTAAAGGAATCAAGGATTAATCTGATGGACATTAGTGGCCACGCTCTGACCGAATTCGCTCTGAAGGTCTAGCCAAATTCCCTTTCCTTCAACGCTCACGCCAAACGCTATCTTCAAAATGTATGGGGATTACATTAGGTACGAAAAAATCGCATCGTTTATGTCATTAGCGTTAGCGGCGAACTTTAACATGCAAAGTACAAAAGAGTGGTAATATATAATATATTTACGATAATGACCGACGGGACAGGTATCTAAATCCTAAACCTGCATACATACATACTTGCTCAATCGTATTCAGCGCAACACATACCTGAAACAGAAAAAAAAGATTTTAAAATTTAATATTGCCCTGTTAAGTAATAAGTTAAAAATAATTGCAATATACAGAATAAAATAAAATAGCGTAATGATTATGACCTTATGGGGTGTCTATTGATAACGTGAGGTGTTTGTGGCGATTTATCCTAATGATGAAATGTCGTGAGATTTGGCTGAAACTCTTTTTTATCCGCCAATCTTACGTGTGAAGCCGAAATGTGTTTTTAGTGTAAATAATTGGAGCTTACACTACAATTCTTATTTTTAACATTGTTTAGGCATTAGACTAAAATCATAGTGAATATATTTGCTCATTTCTTAAAATAGGATTGGATGAGATTCGACTCAACTGTTTCCTTCCTCCAGAACTTAATTAATGTACGTTCCCGTAGACCCTCAAATTGGGGGAGTCAAAAGGAATGAGTCAGTTAATTAATGATGTCATCCAATGTAGTTATCATGACTGTAGCATATGGAATCACTTCCCCCCTTCCCCTCCATTTCCCCCCTTCCCCCAAAGAATTTTAACCAAACAGGCAATTTACTACAACCTTGGTACTTGCCAGTCATCAACAATTTTCTATGACGTTCGTCAAATTATTTGCTACAGTTCACCGAACGTAATACAATAGGAATTTCAATTAATTGTGACCTTTCATGACTTGAAGCAAATTATAAAAAAGATAGCTTTTTATCCGCACACGAAAGTTTGTAACACCAATTAATACTTCTAATGATTTAAGCTATTAGGGTTGCCACTTTTAACAATTTTACTTAATTACTTTTAGATTATTATTAAATGTACTGCTAATAATTATGCAATGGAATGGTTAATGGATGTCGACGTTATAAACCTATTTTAATTTTTTACACACTGTTAAGGTTCGCCGTTATTTAAAAATTGGCTTTTGTTTTCAATTAATTAGAACAAAAAGGAAGATCTTTGGTTAATGATACTTTAATAAGGCTGTAGTTATTACAGGAATGATCACGAACTTAAGATTCTTCAACAAAAAATAACGCAGGCCAAAGTAAAGCAGTTGTCTACCTTTAAAAGCTGTTCAAGTACAGTTGCATTATTTAAGAATCCAAACACATTTTACTATAGAATGTGATACCCGATTATCTTTATTACCAATTTTAATATTAAAATTCTAACAATAGACAACCCTGCAGACAATGAAACTGCACAGGCATGCTAAAACCTACGTGACCATTGGTCGTACTGTGAATAATATAATAATAGAATCGTTGGTGGGTTTTGTCATACATTTTGTTTGCTTTGGTTAGAAGGCAGATTTGGAATTAGATTACACAGTTTAAATGAAGAAAAATACTTTACAATTATCGGAGTATCCGAAAAATGGTTACAGTATGACCAAAATTCTTCTTTTTTAAATGCCCATAATTTTCAAAATACATAAAACAAAATCTCATTTTTCTCATGATTGTAACTTCCTTTCCTATAATCCGGTATTGGCTCTACGTTAAGTTCTGGGACTGTACTTAACGTAGAGCCAATACCTGTGTATATACTTATCATCATTACCCATAAACGTCCCATTGTTGGATTCGGGTCTCCATACAGAGAGATACAGGCCATAGTCCACCACACTGTCCTATTGCGGATTATCAGACTTCACACACTTTTGGTGAGCAGATTTCCTCACGATGTTTTCCTTCACCAAAGCAAGTAATAAATTAGTTTCTGATACCCACATAACTTTTAAATAATGTGCATGCCGGGTTTCAACTCAGGAGACCAACGTTTAAACCTATCACAGCATTCTACGATCTATGGATTTGGGATGGATTGACTCCTGCTGAAATTACTAAAAATGACAATCACAACTCCTGCCAAGCTATTTTGAAAACATATCTTTAGTTAAGTAGTCTAACATACAAATAGTACAAGATCATATTAGAATCACGATCCAACCTCAATTCCTAAACACTGTCAACATTGTCAACACTAGTGAGTCGTTGAGTGGTGCAGGTGACCTTGAACGGACGTCCAACTCTGAGACACTGACGAGTCACGATGTCCAGCGACGTCTTGACAAGGTCAGTGCGTCTTGAAGGGACTGCATGATTTTGACCTTACAGATTCTAGTAGTCTGGTTCTGTAGTAGTAGTTGTATTGTAGTGTTGGCCATGTTGGACCAGTATTAAAACTGTATTGATAGTTTTTGATAGTAATTGTCTGCTTGGACATAAGTAACTTTGATACATAATTACACATCATTAAGTAGTATTGTAATGAGATCTATCTAAAACTGTGATTTAGAAAAATTCGGCAGTTCCTGTCTCTGGGAGGTTCTTTCCGCTTTGTCTTCCAGTCATTAAGCATAAGGGATTTGTAGAAAGGATTGTGACTTTATTGACATTTAAAGTGTTTGTAAAAGTAAAAAGTAACTTTGAATTACTTATGGGTTGTATAATACTTTTCATAAAGCCAATAATGATCTACTTCCTTAATTTCATAATAAGGATCACCTACAAACAATAAATAGCACTACCAAAGAACTTTACAATCCCAACCACCAATGTCTAAAAGAACAGAGAAATAATCCAAAAAAACAGAAATTATATTAATTTTATATTAATATTTCTCTTCATACCAGCTTCAATAATATATGCAGATTAAATATTATCTTTCAACGACACTAACTCGAGCAGTGTACGTGTAATTTCATTATGTCATACAAACACCGTCGCAACCACAAGGTCGTATCGACACGTGATTGACATTCATATGGACGTAACTACGACATTTTGTTAATTACACTCCAACGGCTTAAGGTCTTTATAAAAGACTGGACATTAACAGAGATAATAATTGTAACTTTAATGACTGTGGACTGTTAAGAATTCAAGGGTAGTTCAAGTAATATGTAACGGTCTTTAAAAATGCTATGATGCGTTACAAAAGTGGGAGGGGGTCAAACAAGGCGTTACGTAACATTTTTTTGTAATTAAAAAAAAAATTTTTTATGCTGAATTAAAAAAAAAATATTACAAAAAAAATGTAGGTATCTAATTCTTACAAACTATTTTTAGGAAAAAAATATTATAATTATTATGTGTTTTTGGTATCAATAACGAACACTTATTGCTTACATAATTTATTAGCTGCTTCTACATAATTTTAATATATACCCATTATTTTCTGTAATTAGGTTGACTAAGAAACATTAAAAAGTTAATTCAATAACAACTGCGCAATAAAATTCAATGTTCTAAGAAACAATTTTATTGTTATACCGCAACGATGTTACGTAAAGAATTCGGTATAATACAAACTAAATCATTGCACATTGTTTAACTGGTTTATTTAGTTAAATAAATTACTGTAATTTATGTATTACAAATACTTTTGTCTTGCTTTTTACGAAGATTAAGTGGCATAAGAATTTGCTTATTTTTGGTGACGAAGGGAAGGGTGAATAAAATAGATTAAAATACTAAAATAATGAGATAGTGCTCAAGGAGCGTTCAAAAATTACGTAAGGCTTTTTTGGCGATTTTTTAAAACTTCGTCGCTTACCGGTGAGTTAAGGTAAGATTTGGCTCAATTTCCTGACTTTCCCCCAATCTCACATAAGATTTAAAAAAGTTAATAATCAGTGTTGATGATAATATTAGTTGTTGTTAATACATTTATAAGGGGACTGTGAAAGTTAGGACAGTTAGCAAATATTAATAGTCCAATTAGAAATCGTTAGTATTTACCCCACACTAAGTTGGTCAAAAGATTCGTTGCTACCTTTGAGCATAGATGGTCGCCACTTGAATAAGTCTACCCTGGCACTCTTATCTACTTAGTTCTACATAACATGGCGTCTTTATCAATATGTAAAGCTATTCATCCACGATGGCACGGAGTAATTAGAGGTAATCAAACGTATTTTGTTATGGTAATGTCCACGATAGTTCCCACGTTTAGAGTTACGGGTAAAGATCGTGCTGTGGCTACGGGTTCGGAATATTTAGTTGGTTGCTTGGTTTGAGTACATTGGGCAATGTAACTGGTTACTAAGCTTATAGACTGTATCGGACTTCAATCCAAAACATGGGCGTATACCTTAAATCCCTACTTTTCAGAAGACAAAAGGAAAAACAATTTTTCAGTGATATAATGTTTTGTTTCTTTTTTATCAATGACGTCCACTATAAAAAAGTTTAGCTTTGATACTTCTACATTGACTAGGAGAACTGGGTAATTTACTAAAAAAAAACTTTCTTAATATTTGAATCCTCTATCATATTTTTTCTAATTAAATAATCTAAACAGTGTACTGAAGTCTAACTATTATTAATTGGAACTTGCCGTTAGCATATAACTCATGTCTACAAATGGATCTTTATCGTTCTGTTGCAATGAGTAATCACACATCCTCGCAAGGTTAAAACAATGACTTTGTCAATGATTTTTCCTTTTGTAACTCACTAAAATACTGAGAATGTTTACTTAGGTCATCCGATATCAACTTTATAAGAAACAGTATAAGTAAGCTAGTATTACAGTGCTCATCATTTCAGAGTTATCCATAAAGTTCTCAAAGGTGTGCGAAGTCTCCCAATTCACACTAGGCCAGCGAGGTGGTCACACTGTGAGAGGAAACCCGAGCCCAGCAGTGGGATAGTTATGAGTTGCGATGATGATGATGATAAACCTTTTCAAACAATACGAAATAACTTTTCTAAAAAGCTAACCAAATAATTAACAATACTCGTTCATAATTAATTATGTTATTACAATCTTCCATTGACCACTTATAATAAGGATTACTTCTCGTTTATCAACCATAAAACCATATGAATCTTTTCTATAAATAAGTGCTTATAAACGGTATGTAGGTACTGCATTCTGACATTAATAACAGCATAATATCCTTTATCCAATCTCCTATAAGGCTAGCAGCTTATTTCGATACACCTACGACATTTAAATAAGATATCCGTAAATAACTTTATTGGGTTAAGTTAAGACTAAGTAATGTTGCCTGCGACTGATCAAAATATTATAATATATATTTTTAGAATACAATAGGCGTATTTTATTACGCGATTAAACTCCGTATTCTTAAATCTAATAACTAGTAATGGTTGAATTGAATAATATTATAGCCTATGTCAGTCACTAAAGGGTGACGAATCCACTGACAGCTCACACGTTGAAATCTGTCAAACTGTTGGGATTGTAGAGCGAGACAAAAAATGGACTTACGCACACACTTATAAAACATTACTCTCTTTCTAGTGCAGACCGGTAAAGATCTCCCAATACACATACAACAGATCTACATTCAATTTAATATAGAAACAAAATTGACTATGACTACTTACTATACTACTTAACTATTCTATTTTACTTACCTAAGTGTAAATAAGTCGTAAAAGCAACCGTTGCAATCGCAAATATCACCATCCTAGCACATTACAATGTAGCAAACAAAATACGCTTCCTACATCGTGTGATAAAATGTATGATATATGCAAAAAAATTAAATAAACAACTGACTGCTTGTGTAGGTAGGCTATTTGAAGGTGACGATTTTGACCAATCAGACTGCGGCGTGGTGACGTCAGAGGTGTTTGTGCCCCGTTTACACTTGTATTAGTACTTTATCTCACTTAGCATGAGAGTGTCTACTTCCTTAAATGTGAAACGATTCATAACTTGCCAGGTTTGTTTTGGGTTTTCAACTTTGTAGAAACTTAGGATTTTATCTGAGAGAAAATTTAATTATCACTGAATACACTAGTGTCCCATGCACCTGACATGTGCTAGCTATATCAATCGTGTGCTAACTAAGCTATCATTAAACTTTTCTCTTTTCTGTTTCCCGGTGTACAAAAACCATGAAATAAATAAAATAAATAAATATCATTAGGCTAAAGTTTTACTATGCAAGGATGCGCAAAAATATCAAATTAGGCTTTGTTTACCTTTTTAAAAGTTAATTCTCAGTTAATTATGTTACTAATTCATGAACTGCTTTCATGGGTATTTTTTCCAATGTCTCTATTTAAATTTTACTTATCCAGTTTTGTAATATCAACTAATGTATATTACTACGAGTACTATAAATCTACAACATCATTCATTTAATGTGGATTCAATCTCGTCAGTCGCTAAGAGTGAGAGCATACTTAATTGTACACTTGACATATCACTTCAATTATAATAACAAATTATTAAAACTATAAGCGAGCAGGAAATATCATCGACATCAAGCCTTAATACCTCATGTAATTATTCGTAATAAAAACAAGTCATTACTTGTAAACATTATCCGATATGGCCATTATACGACGTCGTATCAGCAAGTGACTGGCTCGTGTAAACACGTATTTGTCATTACCAATAAAAGAAAGGCTCCAGTGAATTAGTCCGTGTTAAGGACAAGATAAATCAAACTTGTTTGTCAACTTAATTTTACATTTTAAAAGGGCAGCGCAGTTTTTGTAGGTTATGTTTACTGTATTGATTATAAATCTATTTTAATATCCGTGAAGGGCTGAACTTTAGATATATTTTTAGGTATAATGAAGGCACGTACGATGAGGTTTGGTATGGTTAAAGTTCATATGGAGAAGAGCAGAAATACTGTCGGATTAATATAAACTCTAAACTTCCTAGGTAAGACTATTTGTAGAGGTCCATTTCGTTAAATATTGATCAAAATTGTCAGTTGTCAGGTATCTTCTTCAGATCAATCTGTCCGGCTCAATAACCGTCCTTCACAACAAACACATCGTGTCAACCAACTGGGTCACTCAGTTTTCGGCCAAGGTGGATCTTTCAAAGAAATTGTCATGGCGAAGCCATTACACGAACGTCACGTTTTGGCATAACTTACCTCACCGCTGTCATGCTAGATTAACGCTTAAATCGTTAGCCATTAGACGTATTATAGCGTGAACGTTTTAGCTATGCTAATTGCTGATGGTTGAAATATTGTTCGACTTGTAAGAGAACAATCTTTAGGCTTGCATAAAGCGGTGTACACACTGGAGATGAGTTGAGATGAGGACATCGGTTTATGAAATGTATGCTCTCTGGACTAAGGATGGACATTTCGTAATGAGTTTGCAGATTTGTCAATTCCAGGGGTAAAAGAGCTACCTATACGTTATCCTGGTCAATAGATTTCCTCAAAATACAATTGAGTAAGAAGTAAAAACAAACTGGATAAAAAGTTAATAGTTTATTAGGTACTTACAAATAGTTCTAAAATAACATTATTAAGCTGCATTGAAAATTTAAATTTACTTGCAATTTTTACTAATTTTGAATTTATCCAAACCGAAAACTAGATGCCTTAATTGAATTAGGAAAACTATATTTGAGTCGGTTTAAACTTGCCAAAAGAGTCTCGAAATCGGATGACACCAGAAATCGTTCAAGTCAAGATGGCTCTGTTTTAAAATTTAAATAATGAAGTAAAACTGCAGAGGTTTCATAAACAATATTACCATTTAATTCAAGCATAATTACTCGTATACATTCTAGTAAACTTAAATTAACTCTTCCTCAACTCTATTTTTATCGACAAAATAATTACCCACCGATTTATTCATCAAGTTATTTTTGTTCGTCTTTCAATGTAGGTACTTCAAAAAGAATGTCCTTTTTTCGTCACAATTACACGTCCTTGCCTGTAACTTTTATGTGAACAGTGCCTTACGACAGAACTACCATCTATTTTATGGTCTGTTGCGTAGTTTTGATAAAAGCGACGAGTTTGTCGTGATCCGTTCGATTGCGGTGAAAATGAGTCTAATACTTTATCTCATTACAATGATCACCTTTAAATATACTTTTAATTGTGTTAATGATGACTTTGGTGTTAGAAATCGCTGGATGAAGACTTTTAAGAGGTCATCATCATCACAATACATGATTGTCTCACTGCTGGAATCGGATTTGCTCTCACAATGTCTACGGACCATAGTCTACCACACCTTTGAGAACTTTATGGAGAACGCCTAGGTGTGCAGGTTACCTCACTGTTTTCCTTTACCGAAGCAAGTGATAATTATTTTCAGTAACGCTCGTTTGTTTTTTAATTAAAGTTGCATGCCGGGGTAAACTCAGTAACTTCAATTTGGGGGAGTACCGCGTTCGATTCTTACCCAAACAGAAACTAGAATAATGAGTTTTAATTCCGGTTGTTTACAGGAAGTCTATGACGCTTATTCATATTTGTGTTCATTATTTTTTAGGCCACAAGATGGCGCTGTAATAAAGCGACAAGTCCACGGTATCAAAGATCGGCAGATATAGCAATGCACCTGCGAGCGATCGAAGGTCGTATGTCGCAATGGACAGCGCTCCACATTCAACTGGCGTGGCTAGTGTACTTTAGCTTAGATTGGGCTTGTAGAAACATATTAGAGCGAGAGCTTGCTAAGTATGTTGTTAAGAGTCAGTGGACATAGGAGCGTAGTTCAGGTGCCTTTTTATTTTATTTTTATTGTAAAGGTAGGGGTAAGTATATTGTCACATGTCCAGGATAGTTCTTGGACATAAGTCTTCCGGATTTAATTGGAATTAGGCAGCAAACGAGCTACAAGAATTGGTAGGTTAGCGTTGCTTTTGGACATTTATCTCCAAAGGCGTATTGCATGCATTTTAAACTATATAAAAAAACTTATTTTGAAGAAATTGTCGACGATTCCAAAAAGCGGTCAATTCTTATTGTGCATATTTGTTAAGTCTTTGATGAAAAATGTCATGGTTTTCAACTATTGACTGACGTAATTATTAGTAGGTAGGTACTGGATCTTTACAAAAAACATACCAAAAACACTATAAAATTGGAATATTGCATCTCATCTCATCCTGCGGAGACAAATCCATTTTCCAGGAAAAAAATATCCTTAGTGACTGACATGAAAAATTTTCATCAAAATAGTGCGAAAACATGCCAATAAAGTCGATAATACCTTGAAGCGTGACTCAAGTGGATCGGATCTGTTTAAGATTTTGCATGACTATTATCTATGGCAGTGGTTCTCAAATATCAGATCTTCTTACAAGTGTTTTTGTACCCGGTACACCAAAATAATTACCAGGTAACAGTATTATCATCCAATGTCTAGTACCTACACAGACTCACATATAAAATTTGTTTTTGTAAAAAAAATCACCAGACATGATTATTATGTTGTGTACTTAATAAAGGACAAAAAATTATTGAAAAATTATAATTATGTAAACATAAATGGCCTTGGAAATACCTTCAAATCCTTCAATCCATTAGCGACATTAAAGCAGAAATAATTCCTTATACCTAAACGAGGAATTTTTATGCTCCATCACGCTCTAGCAAAAATTCAATTGCGAATTTCTGATCTATCTCAGCTTGCACAATCCAGATAACAAAAACAACAGCCAAAATACTTTGAGAAACACTGCAGCTACATAAACAAATTAACTTAGAATACTCGGAGACGGAGTTTCGTTTACTTATTTTATTTTAGTTGGTGGTATTCGTTTAAGTCTCAAAACCACGCAGAACGTGGACGAGCTAAGGTTACTGACTGACTCTAACCTTGGTATTTGCGACGACTAATTGCTGGTTACTGTTCTTATTTTTGACAAGTATTTAGTATCTACATACAATGGTTTTACCCATGTATAAAGCAGTGATAGCCTAGTGGTTTGAACGTTGGTCTCTCAAACGAGAGTTACTGGGTTAAAACCCCACGGCACGCACTGCTTGTCACTGAAATTTTTAAGGACTACTGGACTGATGTTACTAAAAAAAATATGGTATATTTAAGTCAGAGATTATGGATAATTATCACTGTTGGATATTTCTGATATTGAAACTTCGTCATAGCAAAATTTGTTCAACATGAAGCATTAACTGAAGATACATGAAAATTAAAGGTGGGAAGTGATGTGAGATCAAAATACTATAAGAGTTATTAGCAGAACATCTTCCCTGATTGCTAGTTTATGTACTCGTATATTTGTGAAAGACCCACAACTAAGCACGGGTCTCCTTTCTCTATTCTCATTACTGAGGAAGCCTAGGGCATAATCCACCAGCGTGGTGATTGGTGAAGGGGTTAGTGGCTAATCAAACGTCGGAAGTTTTTATGCCGCTCGAAGGTCGTGTTCTTAAGTAGGTGAAGGGCTATGAGTGCTTCACCTACTTAAGTAGGTAACGTTAATGTTTATGTGTGAAATATAAGTAACTACTTTTTATGTATGTTCTTGCCTCAGGATTTTTGATATGTCATGGGCACGCCAGGTCAAATTAATTTAATAAAATAATAATATGTTGTTAAAATAAATAAACAGAAATGCTATCAGGGATCATTGCTATGCGACGCGATAATAGTATACTGCAGCGCTTATTTTAGACATTTTAGGAATAATAAAAAAACTTTTTAAGAACGGTACAGGCAGTTACAGCTATGAAATCAATTGTAATCAAAGTTTACATTGAAAGAAGGCAACAAGTGCACAAAGTTTAATTTTATGCATTAGGTATACCTATGTGTTAGTGACATTTACTTCAGGAAATAAAAACAAAACACACACTACCCTACTATTGATACACAGGACACGTCTGACGCGAGACGTACACTTAACGTTGATATTTACATCTACCATCAAATATCGGACAAACCTACTTTGACATAATGAGCTATGGTCGAATTTCGACAACGAAAACATTAGTAGTAACCTACGGTATACAGTAACCAAATATAGAGTAGTGTAACAGTTAAAGTTAAACGGTGAAGCTAATCCCGCTAGCGAGCGCTCGCTGCAGCAATATGACAACTATCGCAAACTAGCAGAGCGCGAGAGACGTAATTAAGATTAGTACCTAGGGTTGCCACAAGCTGACACTGGCTTAAAGAAAAACACAAAAACTAGAAGTTATAAATAGAAAAATAAAATACAACCTTGCTTACTTACAATTTTGGGCTACAATAAAAACTTCTTTTTACTCCCACAATGGAGACGAATCTAATGACACATTAATATGTCGTAATCTGAAGAGTTTGTTTGTTTGTTTGAATGCGCTAATCTCAGGAACTACTGGACCGATTTCAAAAATTCTTTTAGTGTAAGATAGTCCATTTATCGAGGAAACTTATAGGTTATATAACATCACATTAAGATGAATAGGAGAGGAGCAGCAAAAAAATTGTTTTAGAAACGGGGAAATAACGCGGGCGGAGCCGCCGGCGACTTCTAGTAGCACATAAATACTCACGGTCGAAAAACTTCTGAAGCAGAGTCAGCACTCGGGTAAAAAATAACGCTATCTATATACAGTCCCACACAAGGATTTCCTGTATCGTGGAACTCGTTAAAATCATACAATATTTAATGACCGATAACGGAAATTACGAATTAAAATCCATTTCAACATTCTGTCGTATAAGCACTTTGATTTGCAGGCTATTTAGCATCAATAACAGCTGACACAAGTGGCAACCCTAATAAGCGCAGGATTAGTACCAGGCGGGTTGTCGCGACATTTCCCAAACGGTCTGCTTCGCGCAATTACGACGAATGTGGGGTAGAGCATGCCACGTTGCGACAGACACTGACGAGGTAGTACTTCGTCATGTCCTCAGGAAAGGATGTAGACAGAAATAATGTATGTGAAGCTTGCTTAGTGCGACGATGCAAGCTGACGAGTCCATAGCCTAGTTGGTAGTGACCTTGCCTGCGAAGCGAGGGGTCCTAAGTTCGATTCCCGGCTGGGACAGATATTTATGTGATAGATAAAAGTTTGTTCTAGAGTTAGAGATGTGTTATTAGTGTTGTCCATGCCACCCGCGATACAGGGAATCCTACTGTGGGGGGAATCCTACTCCTATGATTGTTAGCGTTTATTTATTTATTAGTGCTTAGCTAGTACACGTCTTTCTGTAATTTTGTTTCTTAAAAGGCTATGCGTCGGTGGCTTTTGGTGTTGTATATATCTGTTGGCGGTATGATCAGTTACATTAAAATTCATTCATTCTCAAATCACTCCCGAATGAGTTACAAATAAGACACATCATAAAATACTCATGACTTGACAACAAAGATTCATGTGAACCACAAATCGAACCAAGGAATATTTGCCGTCGGATGTTTTACAATTTGCACACTATACAAGGATAATTTAGCTGTATGACTTACAGTTTGTAGGTATATTTTGCTGACCCTACACGACAAGAGAGTGAGTGAAAATAGCCTAGTAAATCAATTCGTCGTTAACACAAATTGTGTCCTCACAAAAACTAGAATTATTCATCATTCACCGTCAACGGGCTTATTGAATTTGTCGTTAAATTTAAAATTAACCGTTAAGTACTGAGATAGGAAAAAATATTCTTATGGTGTGACCCGCTCTCGCTTCGCTTTGGATACACAACAGAATCGGGGACAGACGATGTCCAATACAGGAGAACAGAAAAAGCTAAATTATACTCAGTTCGTTAATAAATAAATAACTAGAGTATACTATATCAGTTGCCAACCAATCTTATAAGTTTGATTGTACATAAGTAAGTACTACTGAGTACACATAATTTGTAAATCTAAAAGGATGCATTAAGTATGTCCCCCTGAAACCCTCTCCCCTCTAAAGACCAGGAGTTAGGTTACAAAATCTATCCATCCATCCAAAAAAAAATGACGTCTACAAAATCCAAGTAATCAAGTATGCCCTTGTGGCATACCTAGCCATTACAGATTCGCTACGTTCAATCCGTGAGCATCTTTAAATTATTTTAATTAAAGATCATTTGTTTCACTGTAAGACTGGCTCGAGGTATGATTAATACTGCGACACCATCATATTGTATGTATTACTTGCTTTGTCGTGATGGCCTTAAAGATTTTAAATCAATTTTAATCAAACTGCGCCTTTTTTACCTGCGCCAGAATTAGGGTAGTGTTTTTTGAGCTCATGTATGGTCTTTGGTACGCTCTACAGCCAATAGAGCTTGATGGATTTTAACGTATGAGGTGTCACTGGATTCGTTACCAGTGTACGAATTATATGTATAGGATTTTTTATTACGGCCCCTCAAATTTTTTTACACCCTATTATTTGACGATAGAATCAATCGTTACGTTGACTTTACGTTTCTCGAATTTAAGGGAAGATTTTTTTACAAACATTGATCAAAAGAAAAGTGCCTGGTTTTGTTAATTACATTAGATTTTTCTTTTACTTATTACTTCCGATAATTTTTCCACTTTGTATAGCCCACTGTGTATTTTACATTCAGCCAACCTTTTTACATTCTCAAGACTACCAACATGACGAAATATCTCGGTACATTTCATACAGGATTACAAGTTAATAAAAATATATCTTAAAAGCTTTCGTCATAAGTGCTAAAATCAAATTAATTGCAGCTTACCAAACATGGCAAAGGTAAGCAGCTATTGCAAAAGGCATACGTTGGATGTACATAAGAATGTGATTTTTTGGCAGTTCGACTGTCGGTGTGTAGGTGCGGAGGCAGAGTGTAGGTAGGGGTGACGTCACCGCCACAGATTATATTATTTATGTGTAGAAATGGCATGATATAAAATAAGAAAACCTGTAAATGTCGCCTATACAATCTGCAACACATTTAATATTGATAATCCCTTCAGTGATAAGAGACGTAGTTTTCATACGAAACGATTGTTTATTCACTAAAATAAATGTGTTTGTAGCAAACGCTTTAAATAAAATTTAGCTCAATCTCAAACTTCTATTGAAGTGAATACGTTCAACAGATCATGTAAAGATAAAAATAATGAATTTCTCTATCTCTCTATCAAACTGCAAATTAAAAGTTTGTTATCATCGGTCAATAATTAAAACAAATGATAACTGCGTTTTATGTTTACTTTTTCGCCCACTACCTTATGAAGTTCGTGGCGCAAGTATCGCCTAATCAAATACAAAGGAAGCTCTATTATTATCAACTCTATGGAGATTGCTAAGTAACCAGTGGCAACCCGAGCCTTATCTAATCAGCATAGCTGGCGAATGATTCAAATCGAATCAATGATTTTCTTGTGAATGGAGTTATTTTGGATATACACAGCCTCGCAAATGAATGAACATTCATAGGTGTTACGTAATGTTTGCGTTTAAAAGGTCATAATAACGTGACTAAATGTTGGACTTAAGACCTTGTAGCCTTATTGGGAGTGACCCTGCCATCACAGGTTCGATTCCCAGGGCAGATTTATATGAGAAATAATTTTTGACGTTCATTCTTCTGCCGTAGGCGTTCGTATGTCAATGCCATTCGAAGTAGAACAGGGTTTGAAGCTTTTAGGGAGAGGTTGAGCCGAATCTCACCCAAT
This sequence comes from Lerema accius, assembly GCA_001278395.1. Taxonomy (NCBI): domain Eukaryota; kingdom Metazoa; phylum Arthropoda; class Insecta; order Lepidoptera; family Hesperiidae; genus Lerema; species Lerema accius. Next base: position 1,055,167 of record LGAG01000228.1, read on the forward strand.
CTTATTTTTAAAAGCGCAGGCATGTAAATGTTACGTCTTTCATTTCCCAATAAGTAAGTTCTCTCCCGAGAAGTAGAGTAAAATTGCAAGGAAATTGGGTAAACTTAGAATAAAGCAAATCAGTTTTTAAAACCTCATATGAGATTGAGAGTTGGTAATGAGATTCAGCCCAATCTCACGACATCTTTGCATCAATACTTCACAACAGCTTAGAAACCTATCACCACAGCTAAAAGAACATTACTCTTGTTTGACTAATCGTTAACAGACCTCAACGATACTTATCCCACTTCTGAATGCCCCAGTCTTCAGCGAGATAGCACCATAAATCATTAATACCTATTACCGTCCGATGAGGTCAGCTCCCAACCTACGCCGGAGACGTCACGACACCGTCCAGTTAGTAGGTGTTACCTGTTTAAAATGTAGCTTAGACCATATTTAGTGGGGCATATTTGGTGCCTTACCTTGAGCGATAGTAGGTAGCGAGTTTGGTAACTATAGCTATAATTAATTAATTAATTAATAACAGGAACTAGAGGGCTCGCTGTGCGAGCAGAAAATGTCCATAATTAATAATGGTAAAGTACCATCTCTATACACATAGCAAGGGGCGGATCGTTACTTTGTAGGGCCCTGGGCTAATACTACTGGGGGCCCCTAATTTCTATGATGATAAATAAGTTACATATTTTGTTTATTTTTGTACTGCGAAGACAACCAACAAAATTGCGTCTGATTTTCTGCCGGGAATGAAATTTTGTCTTACGATTCGTCTATTATTACTAATAGGGACTGGGGTCCCTTTGTATGCATGGGGCCCTAGGCTGAAGCCCAAAAAGCTCTTAGGAAGATCCGCCCTGCACAAAGCTTACGATAATAAATAACACTCAAATCTATATTCCACATTTCTTATTATTATCCGAAAGCTTATTCCACAGATTTATTACTAGACTCTTATACAATACAAAAACAAATACGTGTTAGTTATAACGTCCTTCTTTTTACCCTTATGTTTTTTCAGAGAATATTATGTGTTATGTTCACTTCTTTAGCATGCTCTACAGCCACTGGCTTGAAAGATTTCTACTTGTGAAGTGTCATTGGTTAGATTTACATTTTGTAATAATATAGTGTCATAAGAAATTATGTAGGTACTATAAACGACGATGAATACTAATGATTAAATTGAAAATCTCACATACTAACACGTAATTATGAATAGCCTATTCAATTGAACTGAATCGCAACACTTAGATACTGTAGGTTGTTAGAATGACCTCACCAGAGTTAGCTATTAGATATCTAGATTCTAGACTAGATGATTTATGGTCCTAACAGGTTAATAGAAAAGTGACACTCGCTCGCTCTAATGAATTCAAGTGGTATTATTGAAATTTAATTAGATTCTGTGCCTTGTATCGATAGATTTTGATAATTTGCGACCGAGAGAGAAGATAATATTGATGGACAAAAGTTGTCATTCGTTTTACTTGTCTTTGCATTATAAATCTTATCTTTAAGAGGTTAAGGATTCTTAATAAGGGGTTATTCTCAGAGTACTCCGAAAATAATTCTTAGTTTCCTCCGCGAAAAATATACGAATAAATTATTTAAAAATTAATTCTATATACAAGAATGTATGTATGTTTGTCCATTTGTTTGATATCCTCTACAGCCTAAATAGCTTGATAGATTTTAATACGTGGGGTGTCATTGGATTTGTCTTCATTCGTAGTGACATAAGCTATAATTTTTTATTATATCCTGCCAATTTCTAGCAATCCGATTGTAAATTTTCTAATAATTTGATAACCTGTGATAGCTGGTTAGAGCACTTGGCAAATACCTGTAAGTAAGTAGCAGTGACCACTATCTGTAAAACCCGTAGTTAATACCTTCTTTAAGGGAATAGAGTTCAACTCCAATTGGTCTTAATTGGTACTTCGTACAGTATAATCCAAGACTATTTTCCGTTGACTCACAAACAGATGACTGTTCTGAAGCACTTTTCAAAAAAGGAATACGACATATTGCGTTTTCTAAATCGATTATGGTACGGTACATAATTTATATTTGCTTCACGGCATAGCTTGTCAATTGTCGGGAGCGCGTTGATATCTAATGTACTAGATGTACCGCGGTGCATTACCGGTGCGTTTTTGTACCGTAGTGAAGTCGGTACAATTGTTATGAGATGTCGTGTGATTGTCAGGAATGTTAGAAATAACCAAGGTTTTGTTGGTGTTAGAAGGACCAAGAAACCGGTTAAACTACGATCTAAGGGTAAGTGATTTTCTTGATTATTAAAATCCTAGCGTATTCTTTTGTCACTAATGTACCTCTAAACGGCTGGACCGATTTTAATAAATATTTAATTATGTACTTTAGAGGGACAGAGTTTGATTTAGAACCACAGTATTGGTCCCGGTAGGACCATCTACATAAATACCAGCCTATGTCGAGATATGTACTTCAAGGGACTAGCTACACTATTGGAAATTTTTACATAATGTATAATACGCATTCATTGAAATAATACGTTTCTTAATTAAGTAAAATTGTTATCGCTGCAGTGGTTTCGTTTAGATTATATTCTGGAACTAAATACTAAAATATTAATGCTTTATTATAATATGCATCATATGCATGCAGTAACTTATCTGCCTTACATGACATCATTGATTTTATCTTTATGCATTCCAAGTAACAAACATTTGATTTGTTGACGTATTTACATAATTTAAAGACTTAGATAAGCGATAATCCTCCGCTAATCCGCAGTGGAGCAGTGTGGCGGAGTATGCTCTAGGCCTCCTCAGTTTGGGACTGTTCAAGTATTATGTTACGCAATATTAGAAGATTTTTGATCCCCCTTCAACTATTCCTATGTAATGCATCATAACATTTTACAACATCCCCCCTCCCCCCAAATTGCGTTAAGTAATACTTAAACAGCCCCTAATGAGTAGAAGCCTGTGCTCTGTACTGGGCCTTAATGAAGGTCAAGTGATGGTAAAATTATGTACCAAAAAATATACTCGGTACAAAAATTTCTTAATGTATTCCATGTCCATTTATGTACTATTACATAACTTTTTTTTTATTTGTATAACTCGCTGTAATACTTGAAGATAAGTATTTAAAAAACGTTCCCAAGACCCCATGCCGTACCAGAAATTAAGAACATTCCTTCCATTATACGCCGCGGACATTTTGAATAGATGATTAGTTCCATCCTTTTTTGTTCGTCCGAAGTTTTTTGGTCAATAGTTTTTTCCGTTTAACAGCAGATCGGAATCAAACTATCAAATAAATCGAGTATAAATGTCTCGATTCGCTGTTTTCACGCCTGACTAGTTAAAGAAGTTTTCTCAGAGTAATATTACGATGAATTTGTTGTTGTGATGGGTTTTAAATTAGACTAAGTATTGTCGTATTATTGAAGCGGTTACATGAAGCTGTGATCGGGCTCACTCTTAAGTGATCAGATTCATTGCAGTCTCTGGTGGTATGACTGATACCTATAGGAAAAATTGGGTATAGCTGTATCGTGGACACGGCTGTGTGTTATACGTAAATACGTCTATGTTGCCGTTTAATTTGTTTTTAATAAAATATTGTTTTTTATTTTATTTACGTCGTAAAATAACCTCAAAATGGCGTCACTTCCTCATTCAAAACACATGATTTTTCACTGTTCTCGCTTATATAGTCATTAATTATTTGATCCTTTAGCTATCCAGTAGTATAATTTAATTTTGGATGTAGACGATAGATTCGAAACTACAACGCCAAACTGTATCCCCTGATTTTCTTATCATGGTCATCACTAGGTTAAAAAGACGTATAAATTCACCTTAAAAATTCTTCGGTTAAAATCTTAGTAACGTTACCTAATTTAAATAGTAGGTAGCTAAAAAATCAGTTATTAAGCTAACCCCAATACAAAACATCGATGGAAACTCGTAATAATACCAAGAAAATTTCCACTACTACACAAGACGAGCATTTATTCGAAGTAATAATTAAGCACTTTTAAATGTAAATCTTGACAGCTAGCGTGTGGTATGATGACCGATCGAGGTTTAACGCGTTTTTAATTACAATGGCTTCCGATTTGTACTGCAATTATAGGTCAAGCGATTACCTCCCTTATTACTTTCACCATTAAAATTGCTATTAGTTGCACCAACATAAGAAAATAGCCTAGTAAGACCTTAGCAGTATTTTTATAACCTTATCAATTTTAATATTACTGTAATGTCATTACGAAATAGAACCGTAATATTATGCTAATATGACTGTTAATCGTATTGACATTTGTATAAGTAAGTAATTACATGTTACGTTTTATTTATAATAGCTTAATCGAGGGACTTCAATTTAAATGATTCAATCAAGGTAATTTAATAGTTAATCAATCAATAGAAATAACATAAGTATCCTCTTTCAACTATAGATACCTATAAACTTTATTTTTGTTTTATTTAACTTAGAATTTGGAATCCTTCTTAAGATAGGTAGAGCAGAAATAGAGTCATTAACGTTATTTATAATATTAGGGAAAACCTTTGGACTCCTTAAAGATAATAAGTTGGAGATTAGGCATAGTTACATTCCGACTAATAAATTTGCTTTTTTAATGAAAAAAACATCATCTCCTAGGTGTATTGATTGCGACAAAATTGATGATATTCAGCACATTTTGACGGAGTGTGTTCGGACGGAATCATTTAGATTTAAAAATTTGCCAAGGACGATGGAGATAGGTATGCTGAACAGCATCCTGGCCACTCCTTTGTCGGAGGAGGCTAGAGTGCTGTGCAGGATGGCTAGTTTGGCACTTGCAAAGCACTGATTTCATTATTGTTTTTATTATTGTCTGAGATTGTAAGTTTGTGTTGTCTCTACGGGACGATATGGTCGCTCAGCGACAAAGTCCTATAATAAATTTAAAAAAAAAAAAAAAAAAAGTTAACACTCCATAAAAGTAAAGTTTGTTGGTTCAAATTCAAGTCCTTTTCCCCCTCCCCTTTTTTTCAAGGATTCTATTATTAATCGTTAAGTATCTGTGTATTGGCTCAAAATAGACTGTCAATTGTTTGTCCATGTTGAAGGAAACGTAGCGGAAAATTGATAGATTGATCATAACCTTGTTTTTTTAAATATAACAGCCTATAAATAGCTTTTTCAATTTAGATACGTTTAAGATAGGTAAGTACTTAAACATGATTGAACACAAGAAATCCAAGGTACATTCCTAATTATAATATTTAATTCGATTTATTAAATTATCTATAATGGAACAACGTACCTACATAAAACCGGTTATTCAAGACTTCTAATAAAATTATTTACGCCACAAAGAACTGATAACAATATTATTAACTTTCAATTTGATCGGTAAGGTGAGCGTAGATAGGCGAACAGTGCTCACTTCAAGTTAGCTTTAAGAATTGTGCAATTATTTCAAAACTAAAACACAAAACAAAAATGAGAACGTAAATCGTAACGGAAACGGAAAACAAATACTAATTGAATCTTCCCTAAAGATTGTTATGTTTAATCTGTAAAACAAATAAAAAAAATGTTACAGATTAATAAAGTTGGTAATTAAATAAAAAAAAACTTACCGAAAACGAAACGTATCCGGAATTCCGGCAATAGTTCAAATGTTAAAAAGTAACTAATAATACACTTGCAACACTACTCACAGACCGAGATCTAAACCTATATAAAAGATAAACACAACGAGATTCAAATAAAAAAAAAACACTTTTGACCGGAAGTTTTTTAAACACTTGGCACTATTATCTATTACCTATCCAACACACGCCATTTTATAAAAAAAACACTTCACTTAATTGGCGCGTAGTTTGACAGTTGGATCAAGATGGCGGAATGAACGGCCGCTCTCCTCAGTTTCTCGAGGTCGACTGAATGAGTTTAAAATTACCCAGTGAGAGAGTATTACGTAGTTAAAAGGCTTTGCTTTGCTGCGAATAATTCCAAAGGAGGCCGTGCTTGCAAGGAAAACAGCTTGACTTATTTTTTTTTAATCTAACTACATATAAACGTTTGTCATACGGCCAGTTTCAGTGTAACAATTGAGTAGTTTATTGTTATCTACCATCTCGGGTGTATTAATAAACTAGAGTAGAAGGTTGGAATTCAACAATTTTAGTCACGAAACAGTCTAACGAGTCCTAATAAGAACATACAATTGTTGTGGCCTGTACCGTACAAAGGTGGGCACAAATTCATTGTTAATTCTCGCCAACAATTTGAGTCTCTGAGCGGCATCAGATTACCTGTCCGATTAAGATAGACGAACAGGTATTTCAAATACTTAAACATCTACAAAGAGATACGGGTGTTTAGCAGAAATAATTCGAATAATGTGAAGTGATATAGTAAAGATTTGAGAGAAACAATTTTGTTTTATGAGATAACTCAAACAGGTGGGACAAATGAAGTAGGTAAATATTAGGAATTTCAGTCGCAGTGTTGGAGAGTCAGTAACAATGCGTTACCCTTTTGAGTTAACCATTAACTTTATTAGGTAGATACTTACTCCGGAACCCCTTTTAAAGTTCCCAGACTCCCCTCCCCAAAGGAAATCGGCCTTCCTACGGCCTTAGTACTCGTGAAAGGACCAGCCTATATAATTACTAGTGATCATCTATGAGAAAACCAAAATAAACCCACTGCTGAAAATTGGGGGGTATGTTAATAATAGCCTATCAGTTCTTTCAGAGACATGATACCCAATCTCTGCAGTTCTTTGTTTATGTAATGAAAATAACAAAGGAGCTGGCAGTGTCACCATCCTCTGACGTTCTTGGACACTCCCAATAAAAACTAATCCAACACCAACTAGATGTTGAAATCCGACAACTCTTTTAGCGTAGAGCGTGCCAAAGAAATGGACATACATACAAACATGCATACGCTCAAAAAACATTACCCTCCTTTTGGTGCAGTCGGGTTAGTGTTCAACACAATTTTATTATGTTTTAATAGGAGACTTTATAGGAAGAATTCGGTTTCGACTCATCGTAAAATATGATTGCTCAATAGTTCAATACTACTACTAAACCAGTATCGTCTCTCGTACTATATAGATGGTGTTACATAACCGAATATTTTAGCTTTCTGAGCTTAAAGTAGAGCAATCGACTTAAACAATGTCACAGGTAAACCTTGCAATTTGAAGTAACATGAACTGTCCAAAAAAGTTATAAGTACATTTATTTATTACTAGAAGTCACCGGCGGCTCCGCCCGCGTAATTTTCCCGTTTCCGGAATATTTTATTTTGCCGCTCCTCTCCTATTCATCATAGCGTGATGTTATATAGCCTATAAGTTTCCTCGATAAATGGACTATCTAACAGTAAAAGAATTTTTCAAATCGGTCCAGTATTTCCTGAGATTAGCGCGTTCAAACAAACAAACTCTTCAGCTTTATAATATTAGTAGGTATAGATAATATAGATTTACTTCAAAATTTATTTTAGACAGGTGAAGCTAAGTATTTTAGTTGGTACTATTTATTTCAACTTGTTAAATAAATTCTAATAATTACCTAGTTATTAATACCTAACTTTGATAATACATAATCACATTTTTAAGCTAAAATCCAAATCATGGACTTGCCATAAAAACTATCATTACAAAAACTATTTACTCCAATCTTTAATCTACCTCTATTGCCGGTGTTGTACTACTACTACATCGTAATACCTAAATTATGTCAAAATCTGCATCAACTAAATCTTACTAATTGAAACAGTCAGTATAATACGTGAAATTAGTCTCAACTTAAATTACATTACTCATATTTGTCATAGATAGGATGAATCATGATTTGCCGGATTCTCTGGTTGGGCGGGCGCATTGATGTCACGAATTCACCTACGATACACGTCCATTTGTAGGTCAACTTGTGTAATCTAGTTTTCATCAATCACTTAAAAACCTAGGTTAGTTAACCAATTCAAATGTATTAAGCACGAGTCAGAGAGGAAGGTTTTTTACGGGTGTGTCGCTAAGGGTAGCTGATAGAGCTGCGAAAACTATACTTAGCGTTAATATTATTCAAGTGTAAATTAATCAGTGAATAAATATTTTAACGGCCGAAATAGTCTACCTTTAATATAATACAATCCTAAATATATTTCAAATTCCAATCATAATTAAATTATAAAACTTTAGTTTCCTAAAATTCATCTATCTACAGGTTAGTTATAGACAAAAGTAACTAATTTTCGTTCTGCTATCCTTCTTCTATTTATTATTTACACGAAATAAGAACATGGGTTAGTTTAGTAACTCCAGAGTTATATTTTAAAATGGATATTACGGCAGGTTTTGTAATAAGTCCTTTTATTATTTGCCACTTTGATCCAAACTTTCGGTAATTGAAAATGAAATTCAATTTTACTTTCTCTATTTCAGATGGTGCTGCCATCTATTATTCTATGTGTGTACTAATTGCCAACGGTAGCATGAGATATTCTTCTAGCCTGAAGTAACCGTACTTCAGCGCTCGAGCGATAGCAGCGCCATTTAGGTGTAATAAAAAGGAATGAAACTTTGCGCATTAAACGACTAAATTAAGAATGCGTCAGTGGAGAATTGTTTTGGCACAATTTGTATAATTTTAAATTTAGTCGGTTTTACTTAAGACGACCCCATTGACATTTCCCGTTTAGCTATAGTTATGAAGTACTCCTTGTAAAATTGTTTTTTTTTCTGTGTACCTGTGTATTGGTCTTTTGACCGAATAAAATATTATTTTCCGTTGGAGTATGTTATGGTGTTAATGCAAAAATTAGACAAGCTTCTATCATAACTTTAAAAGATAATAATGATTAAATTATTGTTAAAATAATAATAAGTCCATGGAATTAACAAATGTTTTTCTATAATTTTATTAATGCCCCAACAAAATTCTGTGTTCAATTTAATTATTCCTTAATAACTTGACTATATTTTGGTGAAGTTTTTATTGTCAGTGATTAATTTGTTAAGCATCTATGTAGTTTATTTTTTTATCTTCTTTTATTGTGATATAATTACCTTATATGAGTGTTAATCTTTATTATAATCGTTGTAAAGAAAGTTTGTTAATATGTCCTTCGTAAAATGTTGCTTCGAAGCGGGAGAAGGTCACGATTTTTTGGATTCCTTCATCCAAAAATGCACGGACCCTGGATGTAAGTAAAAAATATACTTTAAAGTTATCATGTTTTTGACCTAACTTATCCTATAATTATTGCTACTTCAACCTAGATCAACTAAATTAAGTTTGGCATTGAAAGACCTGTGCTATTTTAGTTGCTTGTTAAAATTATTGATTACATTTTGTCTTTAATTAATAGCGCCAACATTAATTGTAACTTCCGGTACCTCCATGTCATGATGTCAAAGCGACATATTGGACTTCGTTCCGAAACATTTTAGACTTTGCACTACAGAGTAATATTAATACAGCGATTTAATTTGCATTGCACTTTTATAGAGTAAGTTTATAAACTAAATGAAGTAAAATTGTAAGTTTGTAAATGAAATTGTATGAATGTACAGTGAATGTACATAACGTTTAAATTATTGACTTTACTTACTTTATGTTAACGGATATTGAATTTATAATCTTGATACCATATTGATACTTATATGCTACATACATTATTATTACTTATATACATTCTTATTTAAAAAAAATATTAGCGTTTTTTTGTACCACCACCTATTCGTTGCATAGCAAAACAGTAGAAACGAAACGTACAATAAAAAAAATGATTGTTGATTTCCAGTGAGTCATACAATAAATTCTGTTTTGTGTGTCTAGCTAGTGCATGATCATCATTTTAGCATTGAAATTAGATTTATATATTAATAATGCCGCTAGGTAAGTGCTAAATAACATATAATACTTCTTATTTTCGTTAATAATTGGATATTTGTGTTGACGTATGTTCGGGCGAGCTGTGGCGCCATCTTGGTTTTGCTTTCATTCATCGGTAGATGTCATTCTTTCGGCGACGCGTTTTTACTTTTCTTAGATTTAAAATAAAACATAATGTACCAGAAATGTGTTAAATACGTATAAATAGTTTAATAGAACATGTACTAAAGTGCAACAGTGTGCTTCGAACGGTTCTGTGCCACGTCTCTGTGATTACGATGACTGCAACAACACAAAACTCGACGAAGACTGCTGTCACTACCACTCCTGCTAAACCTCAAAAGAAATATGGAAAGATCATTCTTACTTTACACAATTGCCTGTTACCAGAGTCAACGTTCAAACAAACGCCTTCACAGTCCGATGGCTTGGAGATTGAAACGGAGACTGACCTTCGAATTTTAGGTTGTGAAATGATACAAACCGCTGGTATTTTGCTAAAATTACCACAGGTTGCTATGGCTACTGGTCAGATGTATCTACAGAGGTTTTATTACTCAAAATCCTTCGTCCGATTTCCCATGGAAACTACAGCAATGGCTAGCATATACTTGGCATCTAAAGTAGAGGAAAAACCTTGCAGAATACGCGATGTCATGAATGTATTCCATCATATAAAGCAAGTGAGGGCACAGAAGACTATTTCTCCATTAATAGTTGACCAGAACTACATTGAATTAAAAAACCAGGTTATAAAAGCTGAGAGACGTATATTAAATGAACTTGGATTCTGTGTACATGTCAAACATCCACACAAGCTCATAGTAGTGTACTTACAACTCCTACAATATGAGAAGAATAAACAATTGATGCAAATGGCATGGAATTACATGAATGATGCCCTCCGAACCAACGTCTTCATGAGATTCCCACCTGAGACAATTGCTTGTGCTTGCATTTACTTAACGGCTCGCAAAATAGGGTTGCCATTACCCAATAACCCACACTGGTTTCTTCTCTTCAATGTAACTGAAGAAGACATAAGAGAGGTGTCTTTGAGTATATTACAGTTGTATAAACGGCCAAAAGTTAACCCTGAAGAATTGGAAAGCAAGGTAGATTTACTTCGTAAAATTTACCAAGCCAATAAGCACATACAGGCACATAAAGACCGGGATAATGCTAAGGTTGAGGAAAAAAAAGCTGAATCACCTACTGCATCCACTTCTAAAGACACCAAGAGGGATTCGAAGAAGGATAAATCTCCTAAAACCCCACCTCTCTCTTCAAAGTACCATAGCAGCCATAAAAAAAGAGAACGGAGGTCCAGGTCTCCATATGACCGTAAACGGGAATACTCAAGCAAAAGACACAAGTCTAGGTCCAGAGATAGGGAATTGGAACGTTCTAGAGAAAGACGGTCAGATGACAAGAGAGGTCGGGTGACATCCAGAAAGTATGATGACTATGACCGATCTAAGTCTAGTCGAGACAGTAGGGAAGAAAAAAGAAAGCATTAATAATCCTAAAAGATCTTAAAGATACTTTGAAATAAAATTATTTTTAATTGGACTGTATTTTTTTTTGTGTCAATGACTATATTGTTACTTTTAATGCGATTATAATTAAAAATTCTGTAATGGTTAAAGATATGCCTATTGTCTTATACATGGCAAAATCAGTGTTAAAAATAATTTTGTTTAAATTTTTTCTTGTACAAATAACAAAATAAATACTTAATTAAACTCTAGTGTTGACTAATTTATTTTATACTTATTTCCTATATTTACATAAAAACTAGCTCTTTATTAATAGAAATTACTGTGTAATGAAATAAATTGATATCCTAAATAATTCTCAGGCTGACTTGAATCTACTTTAAAAGTACATAAAATCGTTTTGTATAATTTAAATCTTATCAAGCATTAAATTTATGATTGCAATAGAAAGGAATAGTTTTAAAATGGTCCCTATTATGTAACATAATTAGTAGTGGCCAGTAGCAAATGTGATTACATAAGAGTATAGAGAAATACATTTAAAAGAAATTAAATAAAAATAAGAAAGATACTGGTTAGTAATAGTAGTACCTTTAGAAAAGTAAAGGGATAAAGGTCAATTTTTTCGCTATTATGATCAAGAGGCTTCAAACGACAGATGGTTGTATAGGGCGTGTACATAATGGCATGAATTTGGATTGCGTTTTTTTAACATATTCACAGTATTCATAATATACATTACGTTGATGTTAATGACGCTATTAAAGTTTTCTACGCTTGCTTAAATGTATAAAAGTTACGTCAACCATTTAGTCACTTTATATTATCTACCAAGACATCTTTTTTCGTGGTTCAAATTTTAAATTTCATATTATTTCTTATTAGTGCACTAAATATCTGCATAATTCTATTTCTATACGCATATCAGAAATCTAATATTTAGGCAGGTTTTTTTTTTTAATAAATTCTATAAAATAGTGAAGAAATTGATTACTGATACAGGTAAGGAGAAATCATAAGAGTATGTACATTATTTCGCATTGTCGTAATCTATTCCGGCACCTAAAGGTGGTCATTTCAGGCGGAAATCGGTAATAAAGTTGCGCGTTGCGTCAAACAAGTAAATAGAGTCCTCGTGGAAATCGAGGTCAGGTTTTTTAGGGTTAACCACTAATAGTAATTGTAATGTACTGGGATATTAGCTCCTTGTTATCCTTAATCTCAAGGCAACATAGATACTATGTTACAAACTCTTCTAAACCACGGACTAGATTTGGGCGACATTTTTTGGAAGGTGCTAGCTATGTCTGTACCATAGAGCGGAATATATTTTGGACATTTTTGTATAGTTCATCTTTCAGAAGCTCAACAAAATGTCTATACATATATTGTATAGAAAATTATGAACAAATTTTGTCGCACGTGTTATAAAAATAACGTTATAAAATCACGTGGAAGACTTTATGTATGACTGCACGCAGTCAATGCGACAGTGTTTGAAATACAAAGAGGTGTATTTTCGTGAAATTGCCAACCCTAGCTTAGCCTGTAGCTGTAAATAATAAATATAGTTCGATCTAATCCAACTGCTGCAACTGCATACACGTTATTTATAGAACAATCGATGTTTCATTGGTTGAAATGAACAATGATTTAATCGGCGCATTAGTTTTGGCAGAAAATACCACAGTTCCGGCACAGTCATCCTGCTTCCTAAGGAGTTGTATAAAATTTAATTAATGATCTTTGTTGGTTGGTATTAGAAAATTCGCGCCAGTAAAAAAAATGTTACAGCAAGTGTCAAGGAAGTGACGTCATATGATGTTATGCATTATAAGTAAGATAAAATATGCGATTTTCTCTTCTGTAGTTGGATTCTAACAAATTCCTTTTAAAAAAATCTTACGAAATGAATGTTTAGTTACTGCGTATTCAAAAAAAATGGATTGTTTTATGTGTAATCTAATCAGAATCTGCTACTAAAATGTGTTAGACTAGTTTAGCTAAAAAAAACTTAGTACCAGTAAAGAAAGATCCGCAAAATCGCATTGTCGCATCCTGCGCTATGCAGTAAAACGCACCCTAAGCCGTTAGGTGCTGCCCTTTCCAGTATATCTATTTCAGCGAGCGGACCGGTTTAATTTTAGCGGCGGTCTGACACTCCAGTCGCGGGCTAGTGGTTTCAGGCCGCGGTGACCGCGTGCACAGTCCATAGATTGTCAGTAGTGATCGGGACGACTATACGAAAAATTTTAAATATATAGATATATCCGTTCTAAAATTAAATTTAAATAGTGATTTGTAATTTTGTTTTTTTTTTATTGTATTAGGTGTAATTTAAAATTCGAATGAAATTACGTTTGAAATTTGAATTAAAATGCTGGGGTTTGAAGTCAGTGTTAAAATTTAAATTTGGAATGTCTAAAGAAAGTGATATTATGGAATTAAGTTTAATTTTCAAAATTGCGGAAAAAATCAGCGGAAGTGTCTTAAGTTTAAAAAAAATGTGCTAAATTGCGTATTGGCTTTAGATGTTACAGTCAACTTTAACAAAAGATTTGACTGAATTAAGTATTCTAGATTTTTGTGGTATGTAACCGTATAAAAGTACCTACCATAACCTAGATACACATTGCAACTCGTATCGAGTTTCGGCGATTTATTTGAAACTTAATAGGTACTTTGTATCGGAATATCCAGTATTCAATTTCAAGTAGATAGTTGATACTTTATAGTAGAGCGAAATTGAAATGGAAATTCGAATTCAAATTTAAATTTCATTTCAAAGAGTGTAGCTTTTATTAAGCAACTTTTAGTTCAATGGAATATTTATACACTGAGTAAAAGTTTAATGCTTCAGTTATCTATATAAATTTAAAACCTTATTTATTTTCTTTGTTTACAAATAACTATTCCAAATCATAGGTTCATGAGTTTAAGTAAATTATTGAATTTTA
>LGAG01000228.1:1099417-1124696 GCA_001278395.1 Lerema accius
GACTATAACAACAGATATTTTAACTTTTTACGCACACGGTAGATACCTCTAATCATAAGCAGATTGTAATGGCCACAAATAAGTACCTAATGATATTAAAAAAAAAAAAACAAAAAATCTGACTAATAAAAAAATGGGGGGTATTTTCAAAAACTATATAGCCAATGTCACTCTAATGACACCTTATATGAAACCCATCAAACTTTTTAGGCTCTAGGGCAAGCTAAAGAAACGGACATACATACATACGTTCTCAGGCAGATAAAAAAATATCATACACATCACTACAATTTTGACATTATTATACCTGGCGAAATAGCATCTTCAACTAATATGACGGCCTGATCCGACTGTGCGTGTAGGGCCCTAGCGTGGGGTCCCGTGGGGCCCCGCGCCGCTAACCGGAGCCCTATAAGGACCCCAGTGCTACCACCAACCACTGCGCCGCACGCGAATATCACCACACTTCGACGCCATACTGAAACAGAATAAATAATGAGTGAGATAAAAAGTGATCATTAATATCGTGATTATAATTATTAACGTTATAATCAAGCTGTCGGTATTCAGATTGAAGCAGTTGCTTCAAACATTCGAGCCCGCCGACTATTTGAAGTTGCGTTTATCGCCTACTTAATGATTCTAGTCCGTCTATAGTCAACTTAAGCTCTAAAAAGTGTAATTTTACATCTCTTATCACAAAACATGGATAGAACTGTTCTTAACAAAGTAACATTTACCTCTATCTTTGAATAACTCAACAAGTTCTTCATACAGAAGCAGTGGTGACAGGGGCGGAGCGCCCTCGCGGACACGCTGCACTGTGGCGGAGGCCCAGGCCGCGATGCGAGCCCTACTCTCTGTAATCAGCTCATGGTGCCATATGTCTTGGATAGCTTCTCGGATCTGCAAACAATGATGCCAGTAGATATCCAACATAGAAATAGCAGAAGTTCGATTTAACTCTATAGAGTGACATCATTCAAGAGTTTAAAGCTGCAAATGTCCAGAATTCGCATCAGGATCTGATCCGGAACTGACAGTAGGGGAGAGCGGGGATGAAAGAGCCGTAGGTAAGTCTCTTTCTGTTGTAGTTGTTTCATATCTGACACTCTTTTCTGTTACAGTTATTTCATATCATTGTCATAGTCAACTATCTGTCAAACGAGCCTACTGCCTGTATGTGTCAGTATATCAAACAGTGTGATAGCGCGCGTTTTGTCTTCAAAACTAGGTGGAACACAGACAGATAAGATGTTCCGATCCTCTGTATACATAAGGAATGTCTAGTAAGTTAATATTTACCCTTGTTATAGCCTCAACAGTTTGGGTGTACACATCATGAAACCGCGTGCGCCCTGTGTCGGCTGCTACTTTTGCTGCTTCCTTAAAACAATTAATGCATGGATCATATATCGTATTGAATTAACTGAGTACTTCTATTCAAATACTAGAGAAAGAGATAGGTATATAGGGAAAGGGAGAGAGATGACAGACTTAAGGGCTTCTATTATTACAAAGTTATGTCGAGCAGAAAAATAATATTATATACATCTGTCAAAAAGATCAAGCTAACTTGAACATTGTATAAACATGACGTTTTCATAACGCACTGATGACGTGCGTTTACATGGTGTTCTCAGCGCATTTTTTACCCAAATGTGCAAGGAGGGCAGAGATTTTTAAGTGTATGAATGTATGTCTGTATGTACGTATGTTTGTATTATAACTATGTCCAATTCTTAGGCATGTTCTAGAATCCTAAATTGCTTAATGGATTTTAACATACATAATTGGATTCGTCTCCATTGTAGGAGTGACAAAGGCAATTAATTTTGTTAAAATAGTTCGCAATTTTTCAGCCGAGTTTTTGTCTTTCTATTAATGATTACTAGTATTAGACTTAAGTTATACGAAATAACACATCAGCGCATGCAAAAACGTCACCTGCCAAGTCTCTTTGCCTTTTGTATTATGAAACTATGTATTTAATTTCCTTGATAGCCAATAAAGCAATTGGCATTGACATGTCTGTCCTGCCTTTCCTTTAAATCTATATCTATACTCTATTTTCTAATCATACAAAGAATTTGTTTGTTTGTTTGAATGCGCTAAACTCAGGAACTACTGGACCGATTGAAAAATTCTTTTAGTGTAAGATAGTCCATTTATCGAGGAAGGCTATAGGCTATAACATCACATTAAGATGAATAGGAGAGGAGCAGCAATAAAAAATATTACGAAAACAGGAAAATTACGCGGGTGGAGCCGCGCGCGATTGCTAGTAATTTATAAACTTCATTTCAGAACTACTCATCTGTAACATTATATTCATACCTTCTACTGTAACAGGAAATGCTTCACTACACATTGAGGTTGATACAATTGTGTATCATCTTACACAGAGGTATGTTATACAATGGCGTAATAAAGTCTGTCGGCAAACTTATTAACCAAAAACCCAAGACTCATTGAATGTCTGTCCTAGTAAGTATTGTACCATGAGTTATCAAATATACTGCTAAAATAGTAAGACAATAAGTTAATATAAATCTCAAGAATGTGGGCTCCATAATACAATTCCAAATTGTTGAGATATTTAGAGTTGACTAAAACATAATCATAGCTAATAAATTCAATTTGTTATGCTCTAACTAACTCAATCCTAGAAATAGATTGTTACCTATATCTATACATTAAACCATTTACATAAGAAATTGGCACCAAAGTAACATTTCGACACACCCTTCAAATTATCTACAGCATTCTTCACATATTTTTTAAACAATTATTATCAAACATAGATAAACAGTACAAATTGAGACTTAAAAAAACAATATAATTAATCTATGTTTCCATTTTAGATTAAAAAGAGGAAAAACGTAATTAATATTCATTCATGACTAAAACTAATCATTTTTATCATGCTAATTAGCATTGTCAACTATAATTTGTTATGTAAGTTTCACGGCCACATAACTGTGTTAAAATAACTACTGATATATACAAACAAACAAAATACCATAACAAAATTCTAATTCCTTTAGAAAGAAACGGGAGGAGTAGGAAAAATTGAAGAAAAATAGTAAAAAGTATTTGTTCTGTTATGTAAACAAGTACCAGGGTACCATAAATTTAGTGTACTCACATGTAAAGCGCCGAGCTTTTCGCTAGCCTTTTTCAATTCGTCCATAACTGACTCGCCAAAGACGGCGGGACGCCTACAAGCGTATTACTAACTCATTCCAAAACCTTAACCTTTGGTCACAATTTGGCCTATATATTCGCTCGAAATAGCCCGACATTGCAAACAAAATTTAGCACTATATGACTGAAGAACGAAATATAAATAAATAACACAGTTTGTTTTTCTAGACTTCGCCCATATTTATGATAAAATTACATGGAATTTGAACTAAAACGATATTTATTCTTATCCAAACATAACCCATAAAATTTGTAAAAATGACAATTTAAATCTGCACATGACTTATGGATGACAGTTAGAGACTGTCAGATTTTGTTTCTGACTTTTGATAGATGTAATGTCGACGTTGATAGACGGATGATTTGTTTCTGATATTGACAGTGACATTTTAGAGTTCGTTCGTAAATGCAATCCTTCTTTTTAACAAAGTAATTGAGTACTCTTTTCTATGTTATCAATATCGAACGGGCGTATTTACGAATTATAATTAAATAATAAATACACTCTATTTCATTAAGGAAAAATAATATTTTTTATACATTTATCGAATCTTCAGGCGTTGCTCGCACATTACCTACATACTATAAATAAAACTCCTCATTGTAATAAAAAAAAATCCCGAGTATGGAGTAAAAACACCGCAAAAGTACTGTAAAATGTTTTTATTTACATATTTTCAAGAGGAATTAAGTTTTCTTCACTGCCTGTCAAGCTGGCTGCACTTTCAGTAGGAGGGGACCCCGCCTCGGTCATTGTCATTACATCGTCTATCCAAGCTCTGCTGTGAGATACCTGTAATTATTTTAGTAATTTAATATCCACTGGCTCAGAATTCTCCGATAATTTTTAACTAATGTTTTCATAGACGCTGGCATACTCGTAGTACCTAGGTACTCACATCTACGCATTAGGATTCCCTGTGTCGCGGTTACTATGGAATGGATATTAGGTACGTCTACTTAAAACTAAAAAATATATCATTAACACCTGTGTACAAGAAATAACCACAAATAATTGTCTCGGCCGAGAATAGGGTAAGGCCGTCCCTGCTACTTAAATAGATAGGTACTTACAAACAAGCTATTATTATAGCAAACAGAGAAAGAATTTCCGTTTATTTGTAATGAAAAAAGGCTTAAAAATAATCAAACAATTATACCTTCGCAAATACACCTGGTTTCGACTTGTACGCGCATTCTTCAGTGCCAGAAAACAGGGCAATACCGTAAAGTGTTCCCGCCCTGTTTATACCGCTGAACAGCACGGCTGGGTCGCCTGTATCGCCCTACAATAGATAGAAAATTTCCATTAAAAAAACGTACAAAACTAACTTACTCAAACTTGATGATGCAAGCACATTGTTCGCATTAATAAACAGTAAATACGTATGAATTATTAAGTGTAATAAAAGTTTAATAAACAAGCAGATTTGTCCCACAATTTTTTTTTATTGTTATAATATTTATGGTTCCTTGGTTATTAAGTTTACCGGCCACTAATAAAAACTAACCGCACAAAGAGCAACGCCTTTGATGACGCTATTCAAACACATGTGGTCGTTTTGCAGCTGATAATCATTGCCGTAGAGCCGCCGGCACTCCGCCCGAGGTATCTCTCGCACTATCATCCGTCTTAACTCCTGGTTTACACCTTCGCGGATTTGACCTGTCACCTGCAAGAGTTTTTAGGGCATGAGAATAGCTGTACAACCACTTCTTAGCCATGGATGTCATGACAAACTTTGGGTAAGAGGACTGATAGTAATAGGTACCGTAATGATTACGTTAGTAAATGGACTTCGAGAGTTAGTGTAAGTGCTGATTAATCCTGTTATTAAATAGTAGGTCAATTAGTATTAGTCCTACTCAAAGTTGGTGTTTATGCGTTTTTTACTACCTACTCCTGAGGACAAATTTTGTGCTGTATACGCGTCTACTTCGAGAATTATGGTACAATTAATAGGTTATATCAAAAGTGATAGTCTATGATAGGCCTATCGCAAAGCCAGATACCTACTCAGTAAATGTGAACAATAGGTATGCAATTTCTATAACAGAATAAATTCATAATTATACTTTTACACACCACAGATCCATATCCTGTGACAACCACTTCTCCGAACTTGAACGGCAAATCTGTTTTAGAATTAGCAAGAGCTACAGGCTGCACTCTTATTGAGGTAGGTATTTGTATATTGACCTGCAAAATAGATAAGGGGACGTTCAAGTATTACGTAAAGCAAGTTTGTAAAATGTTATGGTGCGTTATATAGGGAGGTGGGGAATCGAACAACGCGTTATATAACGTTATAATTTTAGTAGTAAAAAAAACTAGGGAATATTATTCCCCTAAGATTCACGGAAGTGTATTTACATCGTAAAATAAACTCAAAATGGCGGCGCTCCCCCCTGCACCACGCGCAATTTTACTCTGTTCTCGCTTATTATAATTAATTCTTTGTTCTTTTAGCTATCCAATAGTATAATTTAATACAATATTGGATGTAGGTAGGCGATAGATTCGAAACTCCTACTCGTAACTTTATCCCCCGATTTTGTTATCATTAGCTTTTTAGAATTGCCCCCGTATGGTAGCAAAAGTGACGTAATCACGTCAAAACTGGGATTACCTTGATCATAGCAAGGTTATGCTCAGGATAGTACTGGTTAGTCCTGTACTCTGGGTGCCTTATAATTTTCATTGCTGCCAAAATCCGACCACCAAAGTCTCGGAACACTGATCCCATTCTTACTGTCACTTCTTCATGCGATACGCTGTTTGAAACATCAAGAAAATAATGGTTAATTAGCAGTATAAATAATACCAGTGGTTTCCTAACTTTTTTGTGCCATGCTGCAACCTTTTCAAATATTTTATTTTATTACCCTGTAGCCCTATACATACATAACTATTAACATAAAAATAGTGTCAGATCTATTTTCGAATTGCCCCCCTTAACTATCACATTGTCCCCCTGTGGGGCGTAGCTCCCAAATTGGGAAACACCGATATAGGTCTTCGAGGCCAAAAGTGGTCCTTAAAGATAAGTAATAAAAATAAAATCAAAAATATTAGCCAAATGTTCTTCCCCTTTCCTTCTTTAATTCTCGGGTTTAGTCAAGTGCCAAGATATGAATTCCTTCTTTTAATTTCATTCTCTTTGGCCCCAAAACTACATATTCGAGTAAACTAGTACAGTGCAGTTTCAAATTATGTCGTCCATTAAGTAGGTACTTACTAATCAAAACATTGCGCCGCACTCAAAACCCACTGTTTGCCAACAATAGCTCCGCCACACCAATGCTTGCTGTGGATTCTGAAAACATACTCGTAGTTGTTATTTTTCCAAGACATTATGGTAGATTTACTCTTGTGTTATAAAACTTTGGGATATTGTCTGTTATCTGGGGAAAAAAAAAACTTTTAATAGCAATTAAGTATTGACTAGGTATTCGATGTATAGCTATGTGTTTATGTAAAGGGTTTAATTTTTGATACAATTTAGGAATGGACCCCCCTTTTGAAGGAGGGTGCAAACATCCAGAATTTGCATCAGGAATCAGATTCTGAATTCTATGAGCCTGACGCAGACCTCTAGAGTTTATCAGATTCTGAACTGACACTCACAGTAGGGGAGAACAGAGTAGAAAGAGCCAGGGATAAGTTGTGCCGACGTAAACATTTCCATAATAGAAAAAGACTTACTCCTGGCTCTTTCAACCCCACTCTCCCAACTGTCAATTCAGAATCTGAAGAGTTCCAGACGTTTGGGCCACCCCTTAAAACGAAGTCAGGCACGTAATTGAGATGTTATAGATGTGTCATTTAACATCTTCCAGCTAGGTTTATCGAGTGAGCCTTTAGACTATCGATTAACACAATAAATTATGTTCGAATTTTGGTCCTAGAGCAGCTCTAATAGTAGTATTAAAATTAATATGAGAAGTCGAAAATACCTACCTCACTGATACAGTATACGGATAGTCTTCTAAGCAGACCAAACCAGTTTCAGTAGTCAGTCTTTTTCTTCTAGTGTGTGTCAAATCTTCTTCAATTTTAGGTGGAAATTCGCATTCTAATTCACTGTGAGCGATTGGAGAAGCTAAAATGTTTAAGGAAGTGTAAAGCAAGTTAAGTATCCGCCTGTTTACATGTTCTGATTCGAGTATATACAGGAACACCAGATACAATCCACAGAATCGTGTTATAACCCAAGTAGGCTCCCAAAGTACATGGTGAATATGCCACTGTTCTGCAGAAAGACCAACATTGAAGACAAAATTCCTCTTATGTTGGTATTGTCTTTTAGTGCAGAGCTTCTTAAACTTTACAGATGACCAACCAAATACCTTTTATTATATGGAATCCCATTATGATGACGGTTTTTTTTTATGCCTTAGGTACGCCTTCCCTGTTATATTTCATCCATTCCATATGTTGATATTTTTTTGGGTTTTAAATGAATAATCTAATTTTGGCTTTAATAACTATTCCACGGAATCCCTAGGTTCTGCGGAATCCTCTTTGAGAAAATGATTTAAAGGACCAGAAAAAGGGACCATGTAAATTTCTGGAGCCAAACCAGGTGACATTCTTTAATGTTCGTATCGTGGAAAATTAAAAAAATATACCGCAGCTAACGGGATTACTTTAAGCACCTAAATAAAGCAGCTAAGAACATACTTCACTATATTTTAATGTGGATTGGTAAAGAAAGGCAAAAGGGAATGTTAGTAATAATATTTATCCAACTAATGAAGAGCCATTTGAAGGACATAAAACCTGTTAAGATGAAAAAGTAGAGCGAAAATTAAAAAAAACATACCACATTCTATCCTAAAGCAAACATTAATTAAAATAATGAGGATAAACTTAAAAAAACTATTTGTTACAACCAGCATGTTCATGGAAATATCGTTTAAACGATTGGTGAACAGTAAGAAATCCCGCACTAAGTTAACGATAACTAACTAGTTTTCATTTGAAAAGAAAACAGCTTTGAACTAGAACTTGGTTTTGAAAACAATGACGCAATCATAGAAACAAACACAATTGTAACAAAAGTACTTTAACTGAATTGAACGAAACCTGTTGAGAAATAAGAACAGCTCAGTAACTCCAATGAGTAGAACTAAGATGAATAGAATTCCCTTTCGTAGAAACAGCTCACAGTGTACATTTCCGTCATTGCATCTGATAGAAATATGATTTTTCACAAATTATTTTAGTACTTTTGTTAGGTTAATTAATGAAGAAGACAGATGCGAAGAAGTTAGTAATGATCTTCAGTAGGCATATTGCATGCACAATGACCACTTAGAGAAAATTGGTGGTCAAGATGATAGCAATTTCAACAAACCATATCACCTTAATTCGTTAGTTCTTCCATAAGCCAAGCTCTATGAATCAGGTTCAAAGATACCTTTTACGACTCATTGCATGTTAAATTATGACCTCTGCATTAATTGCGTATATTAATCACGATAACAATATGATTTTTTCGCTTTTTTGCAAACAAAATCTGCTCGATTGTAAATCTTTGTGATATGCTCCTCTATTTTCGTCGAGTGTTTGTTGTACACAATCTTCGTCATTTCGATTTATTTATTTGCTAATTAAAAGCTTATGTAAGAACTGTTCAAATAGTAATTTAAATGAACGATAACCTGCCAAGCAAACATTGTTGTAAACACTCCTATCGTAAGCCATTTCACGTGTTTTTGCAACACTTTCAGAGCATTCGAATAATTTCGTTTAAAAGTGCTGATCTTAATTAATTAAGTGTCTTTTTACACCCATTTTTGTGTCTTTAATTTTTCTCCATTCCTTTTGGTCATATAAGGGTCTGAAGAGTTCTCTTTACGTGCATGTTTGAGATAAGGAATAAGCTACAGAGTTCTGCCTTGTGCGATCACTAGGAGAGATAGAACATTGTAGTAGGTACCCTACTATGTATAATAATACATCAAGATGTGTCACTTGCAGGGGAGATTGATCTGAATTCTAGGATTCTTTTATATCTCTGGTCTTCTTAAAGCGGTATTGGTCAAGCTACTAATCTAAACACGACAGATAGACATAATATTATAAAACCAAAGAGACGCAAAACTTCATTACTAGTTAAGCACATACACTAAATTTTTTTACTTGTCCTATTTAGCACGCAGTTACGTAAACCTTGTCACGGAAATTCACACGTTTTCATGTTATTACACTTTTCCAGTAATGTATAGGTAATTTCATCACTTCAAATATGCTTAGATATTTACAAAAACTGCTTTGAAAATGAATGTCTTTATTTTTAAAATAAGACAAGTTAAAAAAATGGACTATACCAGTTGACACACATTGCAAATTAGTCCGGGCTATTCTTTTGTCCGTAATGCAAAAAATTAAAAACCATACTTCATTGTGCCCAGATGCTATGAAGTACACCAATTGTTATTCAACTCGTCTATTTTGCAACACTTTCTATAATTATTTTTTGCTTCTCGACCCCTATTTAACATCTGGTTTTGAATAAAGGTATTCATTGAGGTGAAAATACAGTAGACAACGAAATGACTCAATGAATTAATGATTGGAAATGAAATTAAACCATAATGACTAAACTTGACATTGTATTAAAAATATGTTTACTTTTAGAGTTTGTGTATATTAAAGATATAAATACAGTATACCTTCAAGAAAACTCACAAGAATATGAAGCAAAAGAAGCTATTTCATTAAATTCAGAAAGTAATGAAGCATACAATAATATAAGTATAAAGGAAAATCTTGTAGATTCTGAAGATAAATCAGAAGTGGATAATGATACAATGGTTATACGCATTAATAAAGACATTGTAAAAGAAGTTAAGATAAAAGGTAGGTTAAAGGTAATAATAATAATTATTATTATTTATTAGTTTTAGAACATCTATACTGACATCCATAATTTTAAAAGTCTTTGTGGATTTTGTGATAGTGTAGAGGGTTTTAAAGACAACCATTGAAAGTCACATAATATTGGATGACATGAATTTATTTTACTTATTTTTTAAATGGAAAGACGATGAACAGACCTGACGTTAGGTGATTATCGTTATATTGATTCTCCAACACTCTGTCCAAAACACGTATAATTTTGTAAAATCCCTTAAAAAGTAATCCGGTACTAACCTTAAATTTACGTGCCTATGAATTTATAGTTCCAGTAGGTGTACCAATCCTACAGCCAGATCTCGCAGAAATATCCAAGACAATCAAGATACCAAAAGAGGGGACTCGAACCTCGACTGTGACCAAGAGACCTCCAGTAAACTATCCCTTCGCAGTGTCTATACAGAGAAAGGGATCTCATTATACTTCTGGTGCTCTGGTAGACAAGCAATGGGTACTTACTTCAGCCAGGGAATATTATAAGTAAGTCTTTTAAACATTTTTTCTAATATTTATGTAAATTTCGTTTGATTATTATTACATTTGAATTCTGAATAATAAATACTCGTAGATAAATGGAAGTCTCAGGACTCATTTACAAGCTGGAGTCAAAATTATTTAGAATAAATCAGATAGGAAACAAGTCATAATCTTAACTTTTTCAGCGTTCGAGAATCCATTAAAATGTACAGAGCTCGCCTTGGATCAGTGAACTGCAAAAGAGGTGGTGTTTTGGTCCCAATCAAACAAGTGGAAGTACATCCTTCCTATACCCTTATCAAACCAGCCTTTGATTTAGCATTGTTGAAGTTAGGAATGCCTATGGGATATAATGACTCTTTGGCACCGATTGCCATTTCGCAGACGAGGGGAAAAGTTATTAGTGCGAAGTTCTTGTCTACATACTGGGCGAGACTGATTGTAAGTAATTAATTCAAGTTGACTAGAAATTTATAGAGATACACACGGGTCTGCATCACCAAAGGAGTTATCAATGGATTGCAGGATAACCCTTCTATACTTTTAACTATTGCCATAACTTAGAATTTTTGGAGTTACAAGATCCTGTTCCACTCTTTGATTGAAATTTTTAGGTAAAAGAAAGAGTCCTCCCTGCATCAGCAAAAGAAAGATTTAAGCAAAACAGCATGAGAGTGTCGACGCAGAAGTTAATTCCCTGGTCAGCGTGCCGTAAGATAATGGACTATATGAATGTTACCCTAGACCCTCCAGCCCACTGCTTAGAACCTATTATATCACACCACTCTCCGTGTATGGTAAGTACTACGATTGGTTCTTGTAGCGTTATCACGTACCCGATTCACGAAGAGGTCTTTGAAGACTTACCTGTTCACAAGCTTGAATAACACTTAGTTCCCCATTGTGGTTTTACCGATATATCTGGTGAACTCCAACGGAAGTTTGTGTCTTGTCTGATGATTAGCTTCAGTAATGTGCACTGCAGATACATTGAAGTCCACAATATTTTTACCTTTAGATTAATGGCATTTCCTTATGATAGTTCTAGGCTAATCAGCAGACTATCATTAAAATTTATTGTTTTTGCAGCCGGATCCAGGGGCACCAGTGTTGGGTAAAGATGGTCTCTGGGGTATTACGTCAGGTTGGACAGCAAAGAGTTGTCGCAGTACAGGCTCACCTACCGTGTTCACGCGTCTTTCCTCGCCTCGTGTGCAGTCTTGGTTGCAAATAATACTCATCGACTTATAGACCAAAATCCACATGAATGTACAATACCAGATGACCAGAGAGGAAATGAAGGAACAATCCAGAAACACGTCCGACCTAAAGAGATTTTATTTCAGGATCATCAAATAGTTTGGTGATAATATCTGATGAAACCTGACCTTATTTAAGCTTGAATGAAAAGATTTTGTATTTTTATAAATATTTTTGTAAAAAATAAAACCAAAACTTAAAAAATCTTATTAATTTAATAAAATGGTCTATACCTTAAACTATATCCGGCTAAATTAGATTCTACAATATCCATAAATAATTAAACGCTACCAGACATTCACTCCTTGAGAATCATTTGATTTTGTGATCACAATTATTTCTTATATTATTATCACTATGGGCATCGTTCTAATATTTTCCATCATTTGACACATCCAATAGAAGTACGTATTTATCATTCTCAAGTTTCAAACAGCTATTCGTATAGCCACTAGTTATTCGTCCACTTGTTCAGCGGTGTATGAAAAAAACGTATTTCTGCCTTCTAATTATTAGGGGCTAAAATATTTTTATTCTCTCTTAACTTGCATTCTATCATATTCAAACATAGTCATAACATGAGCTCATCGTCGATTGCCAGTACTTTGTCAGTGGCATTCAACTGTATCTAGAAATACCTTTTTTATATTATTCTCTAGCTTATCCAATCCTATCCTCAGAGCTATATCTTTTTCTATCTCTGAAACACTCTTCAACCTGGTTTCTGGCAAGAAGAACAAACTGAAAAGTATTCCGAAGATGTTCACTCCAGTGAATATGAAGAAAGTGTAATGAATGCCAATGGCATTTGACAACGGCACGTAGCCCACAATTGGTAGGAAAGTCATGAACCAATTTATTGTCACTACGATGCCAAAGACTTTTGCGCGAATCTGAAATTAGTAAAAATAATCTTAATTTAAAACACTCCGAGCATCTGGCAGGAAGACAAGAAGGTAAGTATTCATCCAAAAGGAACTTATTGCTATGATGCTGTACCTAGGACAAGCTCTGTTCAACAATTGGTGATTTAATCGTTCATAAACGTTTTTAAATGTATGAACATAATTTGTTCTTTAATGGGCTGAAATCTACCCTGTCTTATTTTTCTGTGTGTGCCTTCCATATTAATTCATAGAACGTTTAGGGCTTCTATAAACCCAAACATCCAAATATCTTTACAAACTTTCACATTTATAATGTTAGTAGGACAGTAGGACTTGTTGGATAGTAGGAAGTAGGTAGATGCTCTCACCTGAAAGCTAAACATCTCTGCCATAATGATGAAGGGTAGAGGAGAGACTCCACCAGCATACGCCCACACGGATCCCATCATAGATAGTACTGGCAACCAGCTCGGTACTTCCCCTCCACAATTTCGTATCAACATTGAAACTGCTAGTGCTAGCATCGCACATGCTGTTATGGATAGCATTATTACATTAAGGACCTGCAAAAGCGTATTACTATGAGCTTTTTTTCTTCTCCATTTATATTGCCTGATACAGAAAAAAGGACAGGCTTTATTCTTCCTCGAATTCAATAATTAGCTGCTTGTGACCTCCTATTTGGCCAATGATGGGGCTGTAATTAGCTTCCGTGGAATTTTCTGCTTAGAATTTTATTCCAATAGTGATAGTGGATTCGTTGGCATCTTGTTCTTAATATATGTCCTATTGACCAATAGTAGAAGCAATAGCATCACTTTCTTGGTAAAGTTAGCGCTTATAGCAGGCTATTAAGGATGTAGCTGCTTAACCACACCTATTAAACAACTCATTATTAAAAAAATCTACCATACCTTTCTGCCTATTTTCTCGACACACAATATAGATACGAGAGACCCACAGATCAGCACAGCCGGAATGCTGAAAGTCAATGTCTCTGTGCTGACGCTAAACTTCACCCCAGTTGACGTCAAGATGGGAGACGCATATGTTGTGATTGCAAAGGCACCGTTCAGCGCTTGAACTGATGCTAATACAGCTGATATTATTGTTTCTCGGCGCCAGATTGGATTCTTTACTAAAAATTGGAATGCTTCCTTTAATAACTCTTCAGTCATAATACGAGAATTCCTGTCGTAATTATTAATGATTTCGTTTTAGGTGATTTCAAAAAATAATTGATGGAACTAGTATATTGCCGGTAAAGATGGAGCATGTTCAGTTTACTTACATATGGTCTTTAAAGACATGTTTGGAATTGATTTAAAGTTATCATTCTCAGTCCTCATTAAAGTTATTTCATTCTCGACTATTTTATCATCTTTGTCAAGGCCTCTTAAGAACGCCACTGTTTCAATTGCCTCCTGCAATATCAATGAATAATTACATCTTGATAATAAGCGCTCATAGCCTCACGATTACTGTCGATGCTAAGTAGCCTGAAAGTTAATCAAACGCAAGAAATGTCTGTAGTTGAATGCAATTCCAGTTCGAGAGAACCGTACGAAGTAGGTTACTAACGAGACGAAGTTAAACGTCTAATGGCTAAAGGTTTGCACATATTCGTTCATGGAGATTATAAAAAACATTCTATGCTAACCTACATAATATAGACCTCTAGTCATCCCGATGGATACAGTAATAACGGACAACGTTATAAGAGAGATTATGGAACTCACCTCAATTTTCCCTTGCTTTATTAAAAACGACGGAGAATCAGGTGCCTTACACAGTAGAATACCGACTACTACAGGAACACCAGATACAATCCACAAAATCATGTTATAGTTCAAGTAGGCTCCCATAACATACATGGTGAAAATGCCACTGTTCTGCATAAGGACCAACATTGAAGACAAAATTCCTCTTATGTTGTCTTGGCTTATTTCCTTGATGTAGATTATTACAGCATTGAAGCATCCTCCGGCAGCTATGCCGCTGAACGTCCGAGCAATCACCAAAGTTGGTCCCGAAGCAAAACAGATTCTTAATATCCAGGAAATCTGAAAAAGTTTTATGTGTATGTGATAAGTTTATGCTGCAAGTTTAAGCTGACAGCTTACTGAATATTGGTGCTTCTGAAATTGATTATCCTGTAGCTTAGGCTATAAATGAATGTAGTTCCAAGTTCCTAATTTCTATAGTTCTAAATTGGAATATTGCAGTCTTCTTCATTACTCCCACCAAAAACAAAAGCGGTCTATTTCGCCATCACGAAAATAACCACGACTAAGTACTCCCAGCTGCAGAGTGATTACTAGTTATTAAGTATTTGAGATACATGATGTCGGAACTTACAGCCTGTGGTATAGCAATAGCTATGACGCTGACTCGGCTGCCAAACTTGTCAGCGATGAAAGAGTACATCAGAACACTGAAGACAGCAGCCAGACACATGGAGCTCGCAGTCCAAGACAGCATCGTATCCGACAATGGCTCCCCTAGCGGAGAGTGGTCTGATTGCAGGATCTTAGCCATAGGGGATATCCATCCAGCGTCCATTCCATAGGAGAAGACTGTCATGTTTGCTGAAAATATAAAGTTATTTTGACTGCATTTTCTATAGCGCTACCGGTAGATCAGGGTATCGTTAGTCTATCCATTGATGGATTGGTTGAGCAGTCGGCATCGGTAGCTTCAAGCTTTGCGCGATGTCTGACATCCAATCACGAGTTACTTGAAACAGTGGGTTCATTATAATTGAGCACGCCGACTGCTTGAAGTAGTCCCTCTACGGTCAACCTAAAGGTCCAATTCCCGGAAGGGCTTCGTAGATTTTCTTTCATAAGATTTCCCTGAAGCCCGCTATGCTGGCGATCACCGATTTTGATCGATTTTGCTTGTGGTAGTCGCGGACTGACTGGTTATATTCCAGCTGGGAGCCGCGGAGCCATTTCCTTTCTTTCTTCTCTTATATTTCTCTCTTCCTCGTCGACAACGCATTGTTCATGTCTTAGTATTACTGACGTCTATACACGGCGATAGCTATTGACTATTCCATGCTTTGTCGTGTCTTTGTCGGCTACATCCTTAAAAATAGGGCTATCTTTCGAACTGTAGGACACAGGCATTTGAAATTTTAGCAGTGTTTACAAACTTGTGGATTTTAATGGAAAGAGGGTAGGTAGACAATTCTAAACACTCAGCTCCTTTCAAATTTAACATAACTTTCTTCTTTCTTTCGTCTTATAATGATGACGTATGATAACTTATTATAAGTGGCTGATCTTCTAGTTTTTGGACTTTTTTGACAAAAAATATCGAATACCCTTGTAAATAAATAAATCACTCAAATTACCTAGTATAGTCAAATACCACTGCCTATAAGTGTGTCCTTCCTTCCTTTTTTCCATTTGCTCCTTGATTGTCTTCTGCATTTTTAAATATACTTAAATAAAAAAAAACACTTTAAAATAATTTAAAAAATAAAAATTTCTAACGTGTAACTACTACGAGAAACGTATCCGGTTTATATGATTGAATACTACAAATGAATAACTTAATTTCAAATAGAAACTGTCTATAAATACGTGGTAAGTCTTTTTTCTCTAGGGCTGTCAAAAATATATTGGTATAAATTCAGGTAGGTATATTTTTATATCCTAGCAAATGCGTCACTTATTAATATTAACTTAAGATTTACGTAAAATGTTCTCGTTTTTGTTAGTCAACACTAAAATTTTACGGAGATACGTGTCATGATTTAAAGAGGCTGGGAACAAATGTGGGATTTCCATACAGTAATCGTAGGAAAATAACTAAATCAGATCTGAAAAACACAATGCTTTTCACTGTGCAATGTCCCGGAAGGCAACCCTATTGGTATTGATATAAAACTTTATTTGCATGTAGATTTTGATCCCACAAAGTAAACTTCGGCTGACAAATGATTTGTTTGTAGTGATGCTGATATATTTATATCCTGCGTACATTATGCAACAGAAATAGACATTTATATTTGCTTAGCTTTATAAAATAATCATCACGAGACTGGTATCTAATGATCATAAATAATGAAATAATGATGAAATGACATACATACGGTACCTACACGAGACTAATAAATAATATACTTGACGATCACAAACGCCTTTAATTAAATAATGATGAAATTGATTAATAGAAATTTAATTAATGATGAATACATCATAAAAATATCAATAAGTATATTTTTTAATTTTGCTCTTTATTTTTTTTATTTAAGTTAAACAATGTTGATCCGAAATCCTGGTAGCACAAGTTAAACTCAAAAATGTTTTAAAAACATTTCGTACTTTTTTTTAAATTTCAAAATCATCAATTAAAAAAAAGGAAATTGCCAGCCCTTGAATAAGAGTCAGATATTACAATTTATTTAATAAATAGACGTAAGAATCCAGCAATAAAACATTGATAAGAGTGTGAATAAATTAGAATCGGTCAAGTGTGAGTCAGAATCTCTTAAAGAAAGGTTTTTTAGTCGTTGCCGACCAACCAACCTTCGTCAAACAATTTTGAACAACTTTTGCTATAAGTAACAGTATTTCAGAACATCTACAAATAGTTTGGTTGATTGCGCGATAGTAGAAATTCTAGAGATTTGTTAATATACCAACACGAGATTTTATGAAAATCGGTCCAGCCGTTTAGTAACAAACATACGGAAAGATAAATGGCGCCAATCATCACGTGTTATTCATTATTTACCATTAATTTAATCAACAGAAACTCTCCACCCACTTTACATCATTACAGTCTACAAATATTTGATCAGATATAGTAACATTTTATTTGTTTATAGATAATTTTACAAATGAGAATGTGGTAAGGTTTCATGTTCGTATTCGTAAATAATACTTCCTACAGTTTTTTAATAGCAATAGTTCACAAATGATGTGAGTGGTCACATTCGGCCAGGGACTTACGATAAATCTAAATATTATCGTATCGGTGAAGTACCGTTGTCGGCAACAAGGTGTAGGCTTGTAGGTAGGAACTGGCTTTCAAATCTTTAGCTAGAGCATTTCCATACTATTTAGTTGACCTTTTGAAGATTTTCAATTATTTTGAAATACGGTATTTTCGTCGCTTTGCGATTTTTATCCATAGAGTTTACTTACATTACACTCTATGAAATTATACTCTCTGTGGTCCGACTTTAGAAATTTTACCTCATGTCACTGTCAATGTCAATTGTCAAAGTCATACTCATTTTGTCAAACAAAACAATTTGATAAAATATTGATCGGTGCATTTTGTTTAAAGTACTCTAAAATCTATGAATTAAACTAAAAGAAAACAAAATGAGATAAAACTAAATATTTATTTACAAAGGCAAGCACACCAACACCTGTGCCTATACTTACACAGTATTATAATACAGTTTTATAAAACTTATAGGATGGGTTTGTTATCAGACCCTGAGTATAGTTCCCTGAGATGGGTTCGTATACTCAAGCAGTTTCACGGTTTATTCTCATATATTTGTTATTTTGGAGGACTTGCGTGGTTCTTCGTGCTGGCTTGTAAGGAATTTAACAATGAGACGTATTTCTCTGAGAATGCGTTACTCCCCGGTCTTGCCACCAATGAATTCAACGCTGAACATTCCGCCAATCAATTCCACAATGAGTTTTTACAGGAGCTGGAGGTATATATCATAATAATTGTCTATATTAATACATAATTAAGTTCAATACCTACTGTAGGCATTACAGAACATTTTTAGACCAGCTATGCATTCATAGGCTCATAGTAGGATTCTCTGTGTCTTGAGTGCCATGGACTCTCCAGAAACAAAAGGATACACATCCAGACAGAGAACTAAAACACTTATTTAAATCAGCTCATTTCTGCCTTGCTGGCAATCAAACTCAAGACCTATTTATTGTATGGTAGTCTGTTATTGTAACCATTATGTCATATGGGTTGACAATGATATAAAGTTAATAGTAGTTAGTTTATAAAGTAGCACAAAGTTATTTGAAGTATATAAAGTGTGCAATAATAATATTTCAATATTATAATTTTCAGGATAAATATGACAACTCCATTGAAATGCCTGTGCCATGGTTGGTGGCAAAGATGTCACAATTGCACCTAGAAGTGTACACGCACAATTTTACATTAAACTATCCCTTGGGGCAGGGACAGGTATGTTATTACTTCATAAATAATGTATTTTTTTTTAACCAACTTTTAAACAACAAGGAGGAGGTTCTCAATTCACCAATTCCCCTGTATTTTTTTTGGATTTGATATAGAATCAACATCTATAAATATAAAATGTGTTGATGACACCAGAGGTGTGGCGTTATACAGTATACACTAGATTATTTCCTAGGAATACTGATAAAATTGGCTTACCTTTTTTTACCAATTTATTGGTTTTTAAATCTGAAAAGAATCCTCTGAGGTAGTAATTACATATACAGTGTAATGTAGGGGAAAACTACACAAACAGTAAGGCTGAATAACTTAAACAGTAATTAACCTCATGTTCGTCAGTTCACAATGTAATATAAACTTGTATACATTAACCTTTTCTTAAAAAAGAGTACCTGGAGTTTTGGAGAGATTTCCTCTGGCTATTTTGTCTCCCAATCGACAATAGTTTAAATAGGCTTAAGTATAATTTATCTATTTTATAAAGCAGATTATACAAAAGTACTGTCTAACAAGACACTTAGGATTTTATTTTCTAATGATGTAAATTTATTTTTTCTTATTTTTTTATAATGTTATTTATCTTGTAAATTTTGACATTCTTTTAGCAAGCTATTAGTAAATTAGTTCCTAAGACGAAATGATTTCAATTGAATTGCTTAGCTTTCTACTTGATACATTGCAGGTGTTTAAGGGTACAAATGTGTATGGTATTCTACGGGCGCCCCGCACATCGTCTCTCGAAGCGTTAGTAATATCAGCTCCGTACAGACCGTTGTCGTCACATATGAAGGGTACTACCGCTGGAATTGCTTTGATGCTGGCCTTTGCGCAGTTCGCCAGGCGTGAGTAATAGTTTGGAATATAATAGCCTATTGTCCTGACTTGGATTTTTAAAATTCTGAACCTGCAGTATTACTCAGAACTGACAGGGAGAATGTCCAATTTATATTGTGAAGAGCTGATAAACGTATTGGAATATAATTTTTTTCTGTGGTGAAATGAAAAATATTTTAAAGAAAAGTATATTCTAATTTAGTTTGCCACTAGAAATTCTAGTAGATAAAATAGACAGGTATGTTAGAAGTTAGCTTCTTCAAAATTGTGAAGGCGAAATTACATAATGTTACTATAATAATTGCATTATCTGTGTACACTTTATATTGTAACAAAAAAAAAAAATGGTACAAATAATCATTGAAAAAAATATATAAAATTGTATTTTAATTTTGTATTTCCAGCTCAAAAATACTGGGCGAAAGATATAATATTCCTCATAACAGAACATGAGCAATTGGGAATGCAAGCTTGGTTGGAGGCTTATCATGGCTTAAGGAGTGAGCCCGGTAACTTTTATTCTAGTCTCGGTAGCTTCAATAAGCCCGGTATGCAAACCTTGGACTTTGGGAAGCTGGGTGGATTTCAATGGGCTTCAGATCACAGCAAATGTCTAGATTCAGGCACTCTGAAAGGACGGTCTGGGTCTATACAAGCTGCTATCAATTTGGAGTTACATACACCTAAAATAAGTAAGTTAAAAGATACTATTCTCTTATCATTTAAATGGTTTTGGTTGTAAGGATAGGTAAAGTCAATCTATCTTTGGGTGAAAGTCAATTTTGTAGTATATCTCTACAATAGACTCAAATCCAATGACACCTCTATGTATACTCTATACTAATATATAAAGCTGAAGAGTTTATTTGAACGAGCAAATCTCAGGAACTACAGGACCGATTAAAAAAATTGTTTTAGTGTAAGATAGTCCATTTATCGAGGAAGATTATAGGCTATATAACATCATGCTGAGATGAATAGGAGAGGAACAGCAATAAAAAATATTGCGAAAACGGGAAAATTACGTGGGTGGAGCCGCGAGCGATTCCTAGTTATGTTATAATACGTCAAGGGCTTTAAAGTTTGCTAACAAAATAGACATACATACATACGTACATACACATTTTACCTTCTACCAAATCAGATACCTAATCTAATGAAACTTTTTGCTTTCAGAATATATTTCAGTAAAAGTAGAAGGCTTGAACGGTCAGTTACCTAACCTGGATTTAGTGAACTTAGTGCTCAAGTTATGCATGAAAGCCGGTATACACCAGTCATTTAAAACCAGGTAAGTAATTTTTGTAGACTTTAAATTGTCTAAAATATCAGTAAACCTCTTTTAATTAGAAACAATACCGCTAAAGAGGACCGTGTCTGCATTCAAAATTTGACCATAACTAATCACGTCAAAGAATTAAATTTAGAATCTAACATGGCTGACAGATGTCAATATCAAATACAAACTGTCACTAATCAGTTAAAAGTATTGCCAATACATCGACAAAACAAAAAAGTAAGAATCTGCTTGAGATTTTAGGGTACTTACGTCGTTTTTTTAATCTGCTGACAAGCATTTAAATTAATACGAAACTATTGGCAACACAATGTGAAAGAGCATTGAAATTGGGCATTGGGTTGCTAACGTATCACGCCATAGTCTGAGTGAGCCCCTTTTCCATCGTAGCTTTATTTTTTATTTATTGTTTTTTAATGTAATATTGTACCTACTCTATGATGGAATAAATTATTATTATCCTTATTCTTATAAAGCGTATATTAAAAACATCGTCAATTTGCTTGCAACAAAGTGCTTACTGTTATGATGAGTGTTGCGACTTATTTCCTGTATTCCAGTTATTCTTGGATGAGGAATCGGTACAAGGGTGATGACTGGTCTACTGCAATCCGTACCATGCTGGAGATGGTCCAGACACAAGTTTCTGGGGTAAGTAGGCCTAATTTATTGTCAACTAGTTGACCCGCCCTCGCTTCGCTTCGGTGTACCTTTTAGGTTTAAATAAATAATTACTACTGTTGTATGTCTTTTCAATATGACTGACTATGTCTGTCAGTTTTGTCAGTTAGAGAAGTCCCATACAAACTTTAATTTTTAGTAACTTTTGATAGAGTAAACTGATTAAAATAAAATTGGAAAAACATAAAACAGTTATTTATTTTAACCCAAAAGATACACCGAAGCGAAGCGAGGGCGGGTCCACTAGTCTGTAAATAAACATCAATTAAGGTATTATAATCTCTCCTAGGTACCTAACGGTAACCATGGCCTCTTTCATCGGTTCGGAATCGAAGCGGTTACCCTCGAAGGCCGCGATGCGGACGACCCCGCCGGAGTCCCGCCTAAAATACACGCGTTGACGTCCGCTAACTTTTATCGGCTCGGCAACGCGTTGGAGAGCATCATGAGATCGATGAATAATCTGTTAGAGAGATTCCATCAGAGTTACTTCTTTTATCTGCTTGCAGCGACGAACCGATTTATTTCTATAGGTGAGTTTGTGTTGCATTTCAGTGGCAGTGGGGGGATCGAAATTGTGTTATTCTATTGCTATTATTAATCTTTCATTTATACTGCGCATGGAGGGTAAAGTTTTTAAAGCGTATGTATGTATGTATGTATGTATGTATGTATGTATGTAATGTATGCATGTATGTATGTATTCTTTGGCACGTTCTAGAGGCTAAATGGTTTGATGGATTTCAATATACAGGATGTTATTGGATTAGTCTTGAAAGTGACATGGTTTATAATTAGATATAGAGAGGTTATAATATAGGTATTCTTTTCTAATTTCTCTCAATCATCCGTATGGCTAAGAATAGTTTCACATTGTATATAAACTGTACAACCATTTACATTCAGGTCAATACATGCCGTCTCTGTGTCTGATGTGTGTCGCGTTACTAATACGAGCCCTAGGATTCTGGGTCACCATACAAAAAGATACAGAGGAGGAGACAGACGGACAGACAAACAAAACTGATGATTCTGAGAAAGAGGAATCTGAAGCTAAAGATGAAAGCGATGATTCTAAGACAGATAAAGATGAGAATGAAGATGAGAAGTTAATAAAAGATAAGGAATCAAAACTAGTTTCGAAAGAGAAAATTGAAGCAAAAGAAAGCACTGAATTGAGTTTTAGTATGCTCAATATTGGGGCTAATTATCTATTGGTACATCTTTTGGGATATGTTATAATGAATTCACCGTTTATATTGAGTCGAATTGGTAAGTATGGATATTGTATACATTATCATGTGAATTGATTTTATATAATATTGAGTTAAGTTGTTAACAACCTTTTATTAAACTGTACATTATTGTGTTTAGTTGAATGAATACCTCGCAAAACTTATCAATCAACTAAAAAAATAATAGTTTTTGGTCCTTTGAGCCTTATAACAATTTTGTATCATTCAAAGTAATCATTAATGCTATGTATGTTATGAATGTTTATTGACAATTTTGATCATAATTTTGGCCATCAAATACCTAGTTTAAATAAATTTTTCGTCGTTAATTTTCCAAATTCCATTCCAGGCGCAAAATATTTAGACCTACCCTCAGAACAGTCAGTATATTACGGTTTAGGTATCATATCATTATTAACTGTCCTTTTGGGTCCGTTTATACTGACGATGTTTGGAAAAGAAAGAAGTGTAGATGAGGTTACATTGGTCAATATCCTCGTGTTGGTAGAATTGGCTACTGCATGCTTGGCTATTGGCATGCATAATTATTCCCTTGGGTTGGTACTAGCGACCTTGTATACACCTATTGCACTCATTGTACGAGTTCCTGGTAAACGGCGGTAAGTACTTTTTTCTTCATATTGGTTAACTTTTTTTTTTTTTTCGTTGTGTTTTTTTTACTGTTTGAATTAAATTCTAAGATTAATTAGGTTTTATTTTACTTCAATTCCACCCGTTTATTTAGAGATTTTTGTTACTAAGAATGTAAGTGTTTTACCCTACTGTGCAAAATGGAAGCTAATGTTTTCAAGTGTATGTATGTCCATTTAGTACGCTCTACAGCCTAAATGACTTGTCGAATTTTAACATTGTAAGCGTAATATAGGCTATACCAATTTTTATTGTAGCATCTCTGTTTTTTTTTAATTCAGATTTTTTTATTTTTTTTATTTTATTTACAGGATACCATTTGTCATCCAGGTATTGGTAACGTTTATATCTCATCCGCTGTTGTTACTAACGCTGGCTATGACTGCGTATGCGTTCGTTTTGTTCCCTGATGAAGGGGTAATTGACTTATTCGGGCGAGGTACTGACGCAACCATGCAAGCTGTTATGTTCTCTATTGTGGACTCTATGGTGAGTGTTATAAGGTATATTATTATTTGTACGGTGTAATGGTTACCAGGGGAATGATTAACGGGTTCTGGGTTTGATTTGAAGGCGACCCAGAAATTTGAATTATGACTTTAAATGTGTGAGTGTAATTTATCTATTTCCGTATTCCATGACACATATGAAATCCTAGTGTGAGGCTATGTGTTTGTCATTACCATCATCATCATCATTATCATCATAATTTTTATCATCATCATCAGCATTATTATCATCATCATCATTTTCATTTCGTCGTCAGTTTGTAGTGCTTTTTATTTATATTATTTTTAAACCTCTTCGCCTATGAGGATGACCAGTACTCATTAGTGGCATGGGTTGAGGTTATACTATGATGGGTATCAAATGAAAGGGAGTACTAAGATCACTTCAAAAATATATTGTTACCTGAGTTTCGTCGGTTTCTTGATAACCTGGACGCGCCACTAACTGTTCAAAAGTTATGTGTGTATTAGAAACTAATTATCACTTGCTTGAGAAGAGATAGTGGGACAGTAACAAACTGACGTGTAACGTTGTATAGGCCCACATAGGTACCCACGAATTCCTTACCTACATATATTTCGGCTGCTACAGTCCGGCAGCCTAGTGCGCGGTTAGACTTATGGGTTGTGATGATGATGATTATGATGATGATGATGACTCCTAATATTGATTGCTTGTTACAGATTTACGGCAATTGGTTGTTTAATGTAGTATGTATGGTGGTGTTTCCCGTGTGGCTGACTCTATGGGAAATAGCTTTGCTTGTTAGAACGAGTGATAATGTGACACCTACTGAGAAATGTCACCAAGATTAATAGTCAAATTCGTTGTAATTATTATTAATAATTGGGAAGTTAATAAATTATTTGAGACTATGACTTTTTATTTTATTTTATAATACGCTGTGCCAGGTTTGTAATAAAATAATATTCTCTTTAATAAATACTTGTAACTCTATTTTTAATTATACATTGTTTTTACTCTATTTCGTACATCTTAAACCTCTAGTCCTTCATTCTTAACATCCAAAACAATTGAATGTTTTAAAAATATACCACTAAGGACGTAAGATAAAATAGTATAAAATAATTAACCTTTTAACCGCGAC
>LGAG01000228.1:1124865-1162950 GCA_001278395.1 Lerema accius
TCTCGCGGTGAAAAGGTTAATCTAATCCTGTCAATATAGACGAAAAAATAATGTAGACTGAGAATTCAGAACAAATGAGCGTAGTGGGCAAAAATACACGATAGGCCGTGCTCTGTGACATACGTCAAATCGTAAAAAAAAGAAAAAAGTGACTTCATTTTTTTGTTCTGAAATCAGTCTATACATATTTTTGTTCTGAACCTACCAACTATACAGTGTTGGTAGTTTGCTCGCGTTTCTTAACAAACTTGGTTTGAATGACGTCAACTGTTAACCCTTTAGTCTCCGGCACATAGAAGAAGCTATAGATGCCCGTGAGAAAACAGACCGCAGCGAAGATGAAGAATACTGATCCCAACCCAATAGCCGACACTAACGGGTTAAATATAAACAGGATCACGAAGTAACAGACAAACGCCCATTCCATGCTGATCATTGATACTAGACTTTTTATCTGGAAAAAAAAAAAAAATAAAGTATTTTTTTTAAGTAATATTTAAGCACGTTTGATTTAAGGAGGAAGTTGTAATGCCTAACGCATCGTGTTATTCATTGAGGTAACGGTAGTTGAGAGTGAGATGTTAGTAATGATAAGTTAGTGAAGACAGAAAGAGAAATGATGGCTGGAAATGATACAGGCTGAATATGAAAGCAAAAAATAAATTTACTTAGAAGTTTTACTTAAAACACACTCGTATTTTTTAAAGTATCAGTGTAGCAAACTAGTTTGCTGTGCTACCATATCCTGCCTTCCATCGACATCGTGACAAACATCGAAGAGGACTTGAGCGACTGTCTATCTATTGGTTAGTAGGTCCTGTTAGTAATGGCTATTAATGAGAAAATTAGTCGTCAATTCCTTAGTAAACCAGAAAAGTAGGTACTGTTGGTGGCGATAGACCTGTTAGTAATCATTAGTATTAGTAACACTCGGAGTTGGCCACTTGAAGGGTAAAAAATGTATGTAGGAGCAACGTACCTCTGGTAAAAATACCTCGGCAGCGATCACACAAGGCACGGTACCCGCGCCCACGGTGTACAACACACTGAATACGTAGATAAACATCGCCGTGGCCCAGTGTGGTGCCCAGTGCCAGTGGAGTTGAGTGCCCAGCGCGATGCAGCACACACCCGACCCCAAGGATCCGTAGATTATTAGAGGCTGGGAAATATAAGTTACAATTCAAAATTTCCTAAGAGCTACTCGTAATTAAAAATGAAGGGTTATTATGGGGAGCCAAAGAGGGTATTTCGGGAGTTACTCCAGCGCGGCAGTATAATATACAGGGGGATACCTTGGACCCGGTTAAATACCTACTTCCAGTAATGATAGTTTTGCGGTGATATTTACCCCCTTTAAGGGTTGATTTAAAGAAAACGTTTAGTTAGTTTTTTTTATCTCTTTCAACTATAAACCCAAATACGAATTTGTGGACTGTTTGCTTTAAAATTTGGTTATTTTCATACAAACTTTCAACTCCTATTTCCCGACATTAAAGTGTGAATTTCCAAAAACCCGTTCTCAGTGCTCCCTTACACTTTAGAAGGAACCTCTGTGCCAAGTTTCATGCATCCCGGTCTACCTGTTTAGGCTGTAGCGTGTCTGTCAGTCAGTTAACATTTTTTAAGTACCTATGATTTTTTAACCGTCCAGCTCGTTATCAAATGCGTTAAATCTATTATTAGACGTAACGAAATATGGTCGAATTTGACCACAGAGCCTCCTCA
This sequence comes from Lerema accius, assembly GCA_001278395.1. Lineage (NCBI taxonomy): Eukaryota > Metazoa > Arthropoda > Insecta > Lepidoptera > Hesperiidae > Lerema > Lerema accius. Next base: position 1,126,594 of record LGAG01000228.1, read on the forward strand.
GTAGATACTCACTCTCCTTCCCCATAAATCAATCAAGTAAGCAGCAATGCCCCCAGCAACTACAGTAACGATGGCGAAGAGCACACTGGACCACGTTGCCGACATGTTGGGGACTGCCTCTTCGAATAATGGTTGAGCGTACACCTGAACTACTACCAGACCTTGAAACACTGACCCCGTGTACAAGATGAGAGTCATTATTAGCGCCCGACGACTGGATCTGGACTTTCCTAAAATAATGTTGATTAAGTTTAATTAATTAATATTAAGTTTAATTAATTAAGGTAAGGTTGGGTAAGTCTAACACACGGGGCAAGACTAACACTGTCTATTATCTCGATACGTATAGCTTAAATACGAAATTCTTCCAGTCTGTAAGATACAATAAACGTAAATGTTCTTGGCTAAAACACACACATGTCGTTTCTTCAAGTGTATATCGAGATAATAGACAGTGTTAGTCTTGCCCCGTGTGTTAGTCTTACCCCACCTTACCTTATTAATTAATTCATTATTAATTAAGTGTATTTAGGTATTTGTCTTAGTGCGTGAAAACGCCGCTGGAGAACTGCCGCCATGGAAATGAGAGTTAATGCCTTTTTCTGCCAAACGGGAAAAGATACCTACTAATGTAACTTTTTCAGTAATTAAGTACCTAATTTATTCGTTTTATCGCCGTCGTCTTAAGTACTACTTACTCATAAATCGCCAAAAGGACATTTTTTCTTTCGCTTCCAGATTAGGTTTCAGTTTTTCCTCCTCAGGCGTCGCATCTGTAATAGATTTAGAAATATATTAGATAGGTCTCATACAAAGCCTTTTATTACGAGTACTTTCCTTTTTCTAGTTATCTTTGTTTCCAATTTCTTAGTTTTTTTACTAACTTGTGCTAGTATTTTCTGTGTTGATGCGCAAGTGTAAAGTTATGATTAGGGTTTATTCTATTTAAGTACCTACGTATAATTTAGTGAACGTATGGTATACGACATTTTAACCTGTATTCCACATTAAAAGAGATTTGATTTGAACGCTTACCATCTAATTCTGGATTAAGAGACCGTCTGAGATTTTCTATCTCCTCCAAAACTTCTTTGGCGTCTGTGTTTGTTCCTCGATAGAAAGCTATTGATTTCTTTGCCTCCTATAAGTGTAGATTATTATAATCAAAAACAGTTTTCATAAAAAAATATAACTGATATTTAGTAGGTAACTTTGAAATAAATAGGACTATAAATAAATAATTATAAGCTATCTTAGCCTGGCCATAGACGCATTGCTTCAAATAGTCACTGCCAGTAACTTGAAGCAATCAACGTGAGCAACTGTAGAAACCGACTGCTTCAAACTACGGACGCCTTTATAAATCCCGTCTATAACCACCCTTAGCAAAACTCGTAGCCAGTGCTACGAGCTACGCGATTCTTGCTACGCGAGCGTAGTATACTTAAGTATCAAAAAATGGTTGTTACAGTTACAGTTACTTTTAAATTCACAGTTATCGGCGTTAAGGTATATAAAATGTAATAATACATACCTCTTCCAATCCTCTGGTCATCAAATACAGCGGCGATTCCTTGAGAAATGTTAGCAGAACCATTCCTATCACGGCAAATGTCAAACACGTGTAGTTCATAACATCGTATTCAAGGAAGCCGCCGAGAAGATACGACACTAGCATTCCGATTCCGTAGAAGACAATGGATCCTGACGACATGGTTCCTCGTATGGACTCTTGACAGAACTCTCCGACGTAAATAGGCACTGCTAGTAGCATGCAGCTGCTTAGACCTGATACGAATATCGATGTAAGGACTGCTTCTACTCTGTGCCATACTATCACTATTACCCAAGCTGTCTGTGAACAAAAAAATAGTATCCTTATATAGGAGACGAGGTTCGGGAGTAGGGAGGATAATTCTTAACTGGACTGCTTATATTATTTTACCAAGCCTAATCAACACTAACAGTCCTAACCTGTGCTGTACAGTCCCCTTCCTAATGGATTACCCATCCATCCATCCATCAGCCTTTAGAGGTCCACTGTTGGACTTAGGCCTCTCCTAACTTTTGCCACTTTGACCGGTTCTGCGCCTTTGGAATCTAGCAGATACCCGCTGTCTTCTGTAAACCTGGTCGGGGGGCATCCTTTCCTCCGCTTACAATTATTAAACGGATTACGGATTTACGGATTAACCAACTACTAAATTACTCATTAATAACTATCACTAACTACTAGGATCCAATAACAAAATGACAGTATAGGGGCACGCCGTCTATAGAAATATGAGCGCGCTCCCGAATTACTACGGCCCGAAGTTAGCGTATGGGCCGCGGTCCCCAGGCAGCGACATCGCCTGGCGGAGATCTCCACTTTTCCTCCACAACAGTCCCTTTGACAACCAGGCCTGTCTTGCAGTAGAATGTCACCAGTAATCCAGGATCTTACCAATTGCGTCAAACAGAAGAGGATGCAGCAGTATTTTCTTCCGAACTTGTCCAGAAAATAGCCAGAGAAGGGCGTGCTGATGAGACCGCTGATGGCTGATAAACTGCCGAGTAGACCAAGCTCAGTTTCCTCCATCGGTCGGTCCAGGGTCGTGTTGACGGAGGAGAACAGCTTCAGCGTGCTGGACGGCCATGTGTACATGATGCCCATCGTCATGCAGGTGAAGCTGACTGGAAAAATGTTAAGTTATGATTAGTAATCATCAGGGAAACAAAAACTTGACTGTTAAGTTGGGGTGGTATGATAAAAGCTTAGATTATCTATGACACTCTTACATACGACAGACATACATTACGTCCGCACGCTTGTCACTACCCTCTTAGTCAAGTAAAAACAATTTTGCAGATAAAACGCGTAGAAAATTTGAAAAGTAAAATAGGAAAATTGTGTCTCTTAGTTAGTAAACAAAAAAAATCTTATGTAAAAATTATAAGGCATTGTGGAAGATTTTTATACTTACGTGTCTATTTGGTCATAATTAATTATGTAGGATAATAAACCCTGGATTAGCAAAGGGGCTATCCGAACATCACGTGATGTGTTTTTGGCGGTTCTAAATCCTCTTTTCTCTTGGTGATACATGGTGATGATTAAAATCCCCTATATTTTTTTAAAGAAGTACATAGTAAATTGAATCGTAATACACACATCATAAAGTTCATCTTCTTAAATCTCGGTGATAATGATAAGAAACAAATAACTAGCTGAAGAGTTGTAGGTAAATAGTGTTACGTTGTAATGCTTTCTTTGGAAATATTGTTAGTACCTATCTAATTAGTGCCTTACACTTTTTATGAACGTCGCCAAAAGCGAGCAGGAAAAGGGGGGGNNNNGGGGGCATTTGAGGAAATATATTTACTCAGTAGTACTTACTCCACTAAAATTCTCATCTCACTAGTATATGTACAGAAGACCGGATCCACAGAATAAAAAAATATTTCAAGTAGCATCATCACTCCAAACCTCCTTTAAAATTTTCCTCCCCCCACCCCCTTCACTTTTCTTGGGGATTAGCTAGCAACGCCCATAAATCACTATAATAAATTGTAAGTTAAAAAAAAAACATAAACTCACCTATTCCCGTACTCAATATTTGGTACAACAACGTCATTTTTGCCACGTGTAAAAAACTTTTTTCAAAAAAATATTTTAATAACTAAACTAGTATCTACTTCTTACAAACAGCCATCACGTACTAAGTAGAATAGTTTAAATGTCATGTTGATACTTTGGTAGTAAAACGTTGTATGAAAAGGATTAAGAATGGGAATCCCTATATTAAGATACATCGTCTTACAAAGATAGAGAAATATTAAAGTAAACGAATTGTAATGGCCCCTTTCACTCGTACAGGAAAGAGAGCAACTTATTGTGTCATGCTTGTGTATGAGTGAGATAGCAGTAGAATGTCTCCGTAGCTACTCTTTAAGGGTTAAATGTCAACGTGACCCCATGGCTAAGGCTTTGCAGTTTCATCCATCCGTCTTAAATGATAAATAGGTAGGAATTTTAAATAATTTTCTAGATTTTAATATCTGCTTCAAACTACTTTTCATGATTTTCACAATGTTTTATTGACCATAATAAAATTTGCGAAAGCCTTAACCGTCTACTTAAGTTGCCCTAATCGTATGTTTTATTATTTAAAATTGTTAGGACAAAGATTAAGTGAGTATTTTTTAAATAATTGACTAGTACCCTGAGATTTTTTGAGGGTATTCTTGTTTTGAAATATATTGCAGAACAACGCCTGCCGGGTTAGTCTGTAAATAAATATTCATGAGATACCTATGAGGGATAATCTCAACGTTACATTAGCTTTGATGCAAAAATAAATGCCAAAATTTTTAAAATGCTAGACAACAATATTTCGTCAAGAGTCTTTATTATGATGTGAAGAAGAAAACTTAAATAAAAGAGTGTAAGTAGATTACAGTAATAAATACCTGTAAATGGAAACGAAAAATATTTGTTTTGTCTGATCTCATTTTATATTTGGTTATTTTAATTTTATCTGACCGAATTTGAACTTAAGTAAATATTAGACATGGGTGTAAAGTACCATTTACGTCAGCCAGAAATGTTAAAATAGGTATGGAAACTAATAATAGAATTGAATAGCAAATAAATAACGTTATCCACTAATATCTTTACATTAGGTTGCCCTTTATTGTGGGTGCCATTTCAAGCTTTACCACAGGCGCGACATGAACTGGCCACTGACCTACTAGAATGAGATTAGGGTCAGAATTCTATTCTTTCTAGGATTCTATTATTTTCTCTTCTCAAATAATTTTACAATTATTTATACCTTGCATAATTTTTTGAGTGCAAAAAGTATAATGTGTCAAGGGAAATTGCGTGCGTTTGTTATATTAAAATAAAACACATCTTTTTATAGTTAACACAACTTTATTATTAACATACTAACAAACATAAAATACTAAGCTTAAGGCTACCATTGCATTTCAAACCTAGTTTGTATGACATCCACAGCCAACCCTTTTGTTTCCGGCAAAAATATGGCGCTGACGATAGCAGAGATCAAGCAAATAGCTGCAAATAAATAGAACACAGGTCCGAGACCAATGGCAGCAACCAACGGGTTAAAGATGAAGAGAATCGTAAAGCTACAAGTGTAGGCCCATTCGACAGCGATCATAGATACGTAGCTCCTTACCTGAAAGAAATTCCAGAAAGAATTGAGTAAGGAGTATGGTTTAATAACATTCCAGATGTAAAGAACTTTATTGGCCTTTATGTCCATCTATAAGACTATAATTTCTAATTAAGGTGGTCCTATATGGTGGTACTATAAACCAAGTGACATTTGAGCATGGTGTTAAGGCTTGCTCGATTGCCTATACAGCTGCTTACTTTGCTCCTACTTAAATCGCTTTAATTACTTGATTACCTGGGTGCGATCTGGCAGCCACACATGAGCAGCTGTTCAAACAATCGCTCATTCTAACTGATTCAAGTAAGCCGACAGCGACTTATAAACAGTCAGTCTGTAATAGGCTAAGATCAACATACCTCGGGCAAAAAAACCTCAGCAATAACGACGTAGGGCACAGTCCCGGCGCCACAGAAGTAGGTCAAACAGAACATGTATATGAAGACTGGGGTGAGCCAGTGAGGGCCCCAGTGCAGGTGGATCTGAGTTCCAAGGGCCACGCAGCAGGCACAGGCTCCGGTAGAAGCGAAGATCATAAGTGGCTGGAAGAGAATAACCAGGATACAATAGAGGAAAAGAAAATTTGAGTAGAAGATTCAAAATTAAAGAGTCAAAACGGAGTTTATTGTCTAACTTTAACTTTGGTTTCCGAAATTAAACAGAGTTTTTTACATTCATTAATTAACATACCCGTCTCCCTAGTCTGTCCACCAAAACCGCTGCAATGGAGCCAGCAACCATAGACACGATGGCGAACAACACACTAGCAATAGTAGCTGACATGTTCGGTGCAGCTTCTTCGAAGAGAGGCAGTGCGTACACCTGAACCACGATCAGACCTTGGAACACTGCAGCCGTGTACAGGAACAGGCTCATGGCTAGAGCACGGCGGGTGGAGCGAGATTTCTCTGTTAAGTTGAAAAAAATGTGTTAACAAGTGACTTGAAACTACTTTTACATTGACAACAACACGCTCTTGAGGTTAATTTAAGAAAAAGTAAAATTGTAGCAAAATTATTTCCAAGTTTCTAAATTTAAGAAATGAAATCCGTGTTATCCATTGCGCCATTAATAAGGTCTCCAAATAGCAGAGTATTTTTCAACAGATACATTATAATTATGTTCATACTTAGGAATTGGAAAAGGGACAATTTTTTGGTTGGTGTAGTAGAATCTTCCTTTAGTTTCTCTTCTTCAGGTGTTATAGCTGTAAGCAAACAGAAATGTGTTCAAACATTTGGGCATTATAGGGTATCTTACACAACCAAACTACCATTAGGATCAATATTAGTTCCCAACATATTATCATTTACGATAAGGTTACCTTCAAGTTCCGGATTCAGAGCTTTCCTCATGTCGTCTAATTCTTGCTCTACTTCAGCAGAATCAACGGGAACTCCTCTATAATAAGCTACAGATTTTGCGGCTTCCTGAAATTAAAATAATTACGATTATTTAGTAACTTATATTTCGCTGCAATTTCTAATTTATGTCTACTGTCTACAGTTCTAGTGATCAATGTTAATTTATTATAGAAAGATATTATATAAGCAGATAAAACTTCACACCTTTTCAGCGCCTTTCTTCATCAGAAACATTGGGGACTCCCTCATGAAGTTCAGCATAATCACCCCCGACAAAATTAACGACATGTAAATATAGTTCATAGTAGAATACGGGAAGTATCCGCCGAGGACATATGATATCAACATTCCAATGGTCATGAATATCATTCCACACGAGGTCATAGTACCTCTAATCGACTTCTGACAGATTTCCCCGACGTAGATTGGTACGATAAGCATGACAGCGCCGCTCAATCCACCGAGGAATACCGCGAGGAGAATCACTTCCACTTTGTAGCTACACGTGATGATTAGCCAGGACATCTGTTGAGAAATAGTGTACTGTTACTGCCTAAGATGCCGATGGTCTTTTAATAGTCGCCTTATAAAAGTCAAGAGTATCACCATTTAGTTCTGTTACTCAATTAGTGGATTTGGACATAATACCAAAGGAATACATTTGCTCTCTGACATTATTTTCGAAACTCGTATGAAATCTTTCAGTTTCAGATCGATTAAATGAATTAAATTTTACAGAGATCAGTGACCTCTAAAAAGAGAGCCAAATGCTTCAGCTTCGATCATCATTCAGCTATCAGCTGAGCTCATTACGTACAGGGAAGGCTTGCTTGGTTCCTAAAGATAGATAGTTCCTTATCACATCTAAACTGTATGACTAAAATAAAAAGAATCCTAAACCTACCACTTGCAATGTAGAGAATAGAATACAACTCTTTTTTCTGCCCAAATTGTCGTTGAGATATCCTGAGATGGGGATACTGATCAATGGGCTCATACAGGGAAGGCTTCCAAGTAAAGACACTTCTATTTCTGTCATGGGCCTGTCGAGAGTTGTGTTTGGAGACATGAAGAGCTTCAGGGTGGAAGAGGGCCAGGTGTATAAGAGCCCGATGACCAAGCAGAGGTAGCATGCTGAAACAAATAAATAAACGCTAACACACTCATACCCCCGCAGTAGTATTCCCTGTGTCGCCGGTGGCATGGACAACACAAATAACACATCACTAACACCCATGACACGAGAATAAACGTTTATCTGTCACATAAATATTTGCCCCGGCCGAGAATCGACCCAGGGACCCCTCGCTTCGCAGGCAGGTTCTTTACGAATAGGTGGGGTCGTCAACAAATGGTAAATTATCAAATGATCTAATTGAGGTATCTTCATGAAGCGTTCATAGTCTGGCAGAGCGCGTAGTTTCTAAATGATCGATGAAGATAAGCAACTATGAGCATGGTCAGAGAGTAAACGGGTGACCGTTAGAGACAAAATTTCTTATGCATTTCTGTGCTCCAGAGGGTGCGTTAAGTCATCGACGAAATGTGTAGAGCATTAAAGCCGAAACGTTCCACATGAAAACTGATATAAACCATTTAAAAGCACGCATTATTTAAGTGCATATCACATACTTATAACCAACAGTAAGGAAACTTAGTACAGGTTTAGGTACGGAAGTAAATACATCGTTATGCGAGACAACTGTAACGTCAGTGAAGTAATCACGCATATAAAACTTTGATAGCTGATTAGATAAATGAGTTTTGTATTTGATTACTGTACTCATCTTGTTAATGTCGTAAAAACTTAGATAATAGTTTCCCCAATTGCCTATTACGTTGTATTTAGATAAGCTAAGCCTGATGAAAGAGAATTTGTCTGTCACGGCGAAGGATTTTTTGTGTTTGTTTAATGTGTGGATCGGTTTTCTTAATCCGGATTTTTTTATTTCTGGATCTAAAGGAGGTCTTCTAGAACGTTATCTCTTTAGTCACTTAGACGTAAGTGCAGTTTCAGACTAGCGTATTTTCTACTATGATACGCGCTTCAAAAAACAGGACGCGCGTAAACTGTCATATTTCGGCATGTTTGCTCGAATTGGTAATGGCGTTCTGTCAGGATCGACATTGATTCTGACTAGGAAACAATACTCATTTGCCGTCAACTGAAAAGACAAAAAAGCTTCCCGTTTCACGCTTATACGAGCTTATAAGCGCCTCAACGCTCATACAAGTTGCGCGTGTGTCAAAAGGGGCGCCTATTGAGCCTACATGCGCTTCCAAAGACGAGCTTATATGCGCTTAAAACGCAAGTCTGAAACCGCCCTAAGTGTATTAATCTCTGCTCAAACAAAACTCCGACGCATGGGGTTTAAAAAAATGCAACGTCTGCAATTATCTTGCATAAAAGGATTGGTTTCAGTGAGATGCACAATGATTGTAACGGAAACAAGCTCGTGCAGAGACATTCTGCTCGTAACTTAAAACCTATTCAGCTATCCTTTAAGAAAATTTTCGTCTTATAATTGTTCTAATCATATCTTTAAAAAGTAAAATTATTAAAATTTATTCTATGTAGATCCAATAATTTTCCCTTTGTTTGCGTTAGAAATCAGTGTTTTTATGAATCTTTCGAAGCTCGTAAGTTCCAAAACAATTTTTCTGCATCGAGTTTTTTTTAAAAGGAACTTATATTATAACGAGACTGTGTAAATGAATTAAATGAGTTGTGCGAAAACTTTGCGTCTTGCGTAATCTTACTATTTAATACATTTATATATTTTCATGAGTTGGAGGTTTCAACACCCAAATCCCCCTCGGCTCAGACTAGTTGAGTTGCGTGTATTATGGTCTTCTAAATTCACTCATGAAAATCGACAAAATATTAGTGTTGGATCTTTCCAGAAAGCTAAAAGAACGAAGCAAGAAGGAAATGACAATGCTTAATACGATTTTCAATAGCTTACCTATCCCAGTACAGAGAACTTGATTAAAAATTCCCATTTTTAAAACGACAATCCAATTACAAAACAAGAACACACACCAATAGATATGTCACGCAGAACTAAGCCTGAGTTATTGACAACCGCCTTATAAGATGGTGTTAGTGTACAAACTACGTTTAGTATCACTGTAATCAAAGAACTTTAATTTGTCCAATAAATTCACGCGTTATCTATTCCTGCATTTTTGTGGCTGAGAAAAGATCATCATCATTACAACCCATAAATGTCCACTGCTGGGCTCGGGTCTCCTCTTACAATGTGAGGGGTACAGGCCATAGTCCACCACGCTGGCCTAGTGCAGATTGGCAGACTTCACACACCTTTGAGAACTTTATGGAGAACTCTCAGGTGTGCAGGATTTCTCACGATGTTTTCCTTCACCGCAGCAAGTGATAATTAGTATTTAAAAAAGCTGAGAAAAGATAGGTAGATTTTAATCGATTCTTTTACGACGACAAAGGACGCGAAAAGTGTGACAAAGAAAGTTCGGTAGGATGGATGAATGTACCGTGGAAATAAAATATGATCTTGTAACATTAATAGCAACATGCATTTAAATAAGTTTTAATTTTACTCTATGTTAATCCAAATCATTACTGTAATCTCTTAAGCAAACTTTGGAGTTACCCGCGACATCATTAAATATTACTTACACTTTTATTATATTAAGATATAAAAAAAATTGTAAGCCTATGTGGTCGGAGAAATATCACTTGTATCACCGATCCGTTGCCGATGGAGGCTGAAAAAAAGAAAAAACTAATTATAAATAGGCGAGTAGCTATTAATTAGCTAAAATAACAATTTGGTAAAGTTCGAAACTTCCTACTAAAACCCATTGGAACTAGAATGCTGTAATTTCTGTGGGTGTAAATATTTATCACGCCAATAAAATAGTAGGTATAATAATATGTTAAAAATATTTTAGAGGACCTTCTGTAGAGCTTTTCAATGTAGATAGATTTTTTACGTGTACCCCATAGGGTAGGGTAGCATTATACAGGTCTTAAAAAATACAAAGGGTTTTCTAAATCTATGTTTTAATCAAGCGATCCAATTGGGAAATATTGTAGGGACGTATTATATTGCTGGAATAGAACCCACAATTACACAGTTACTTTACAACGATTTGTGAAAACAATTGGAAAACGGACCCCGAAAAACTGAAACCATAAAGAATATTATTAAAAGTATTAAACGACCAAAGTCGTTGGCAAAACGTTGTCTACATATATTAAGAAACTGTTGTTTATTTAGTGACAATATAAGGATATCTGATAACCGAGTATGTAACTTTAGTATTAGACTGAGTTCAGATCCTGTCAGGTTGAGTTCTTTCTTACTGTTTGGCGTAATTCTAAAAGAACATGTCGATTTTAAAACAGACCCTGGGTACGGCTTTAGGTGAGTTAATGTATTAACAAGTAATACAACTTTGAAAGTTATATTACTCGGCTTGCGTCGATCCTAACCGATCGTCGTAGTTAAGCTACTGCGGGCGCGGTCGGAAAGTGGATGGGTGACCGTAAGTGAAAAAAAATCTTGAACGTTTCTGTGCTTTGGAGGGACGTTTAGCTGTCGGTCCCGGTTGTTATGGTAGTTAAATCATGTCGGAGAAAGTACATACTGTAATTAAAAATAAAATAAAATACTAGAATGTGGACAGTTAAATACTGTAGATCATAAACATTAGTAACAAAAGCAGCATAGAAAAACCAGCCAAGAAATAAGTGTGATCAGAAAATGGAAATAGCAGCTAAGGGGTTGAAATAAAGTTTAAATTGGGAAGTAAGCGTTTTGTAAATTCATGTTTAGATTTAGCTAATTTTTTTTAAACTCTCTTGGGTTTAAAATGAAATTTGACAAAATAGCTGAGGCTGGTGGATATAGAAGCATGAAAACTTGTACACGGCTCCTCAATGAAGTTCAGTTAGAACCACTAAAATCGGATTTTTTGAAATTCATCATCCAAAAAGTCAAATAGAAGTTAAAGAGTTATTAGAAATTTCGACAACTTTAAAGCTAAAAATGGTAAATAGATTCATTCAATGAAAGATTCGTTTTGTCATTTTATATATAAAACTATAATTTCCGCTTGCAAAGCTGCGGGTGGCAGCTCTGCTTGTTAATGAATAAAAGTTTAGGACCCAATATTCTCCTAGGAAATCCCAAAATTACGCAGGTTGCTGTTGCTGTAGCTAGTATCTTCATAAGTCTTTTACAATTCCAGCTTAAAATTCATGTTAGTAGAGCAATCTAAAGTATAATAACCAAATGAAATAATATAGATAAAAGTGTAACAGCGAATAACACTAAAAGAAGGCAAATATTAGGTTGTGCTACAAAAACAGCAGGTTTTATCGAGAAGAATACGTTTTAAATCCTTTGTAAAAATTAAAAGACTAAAGTTTGCTGATAAAGCATGAATGATTCACATTACCATCGTTCATGATATTTGCATGACATCAAATCAAACTTTATTCCCAAAAAATTTCTGCGATTCCTATTATCCGATTAATTACTTGTAACATAAACATATTCAAGTACAAAACATGGCCGTGTCCATGACACAGCTATACTCAACTTGTCTTCATCGGAAGCATTAACTAATCAACTAGTATTCTTAATCAGTCTCCATCTACAATATTATGCGTCTGCATTAAAGCGTTCTAATATTCACCTACGGTTGGTTATACTCAGTAACTCCAGAACTACATTATTTGTTTCTCTTTCAGTTTGCTATTCATGTCTTACATTGGGTCTGATGTATACCTGGCCATCTTCTACCATAAGACTGTTTGCCTCAAGCAATACGACATTGAATCGACCGATGACTGAAACAGAATTGGCACTCTTCGGTAGCTTGTCATCTATCAGCGCTCTGATCTGCACACCTCTATGTGGATTCCTGCTGGATGCACTAGGAAGGAAAAACACTTGTATTCTGTTCTCTTTGCCACAAGTTGTAAGTGAATTGACAAAATTTCAGTCTTGAATTGTAAATCTAATTGAATTGTAAATAAATTAAGCTTCAATACTTCAGATTTGTCAAACGTAAATATCTATTTTTTTGGCATGTTCCATGGTCCTACAGTTAGTTTATCTTACTTCCATTATGGAGACAAATCCAATGACACCTTAGGTGTTTAAATTCGTCAAGCCGTTGTTGCTGAAGTGCAAACAAAAGAAATTAATATAAACGCTTCAAAAAACGTTACCGTTGTCGATGCTGTTAAGAAAAAACAACGATTAATTAATATTTAAAGTTTAATCTTTCGGCTATTTAAAGTAATTTTAACTCAAATTGAACTTTACAGATAGCTTGGGCAATAGTATGCGTTGTACCAAGAGTAGAAGCGATTTTGGTAGCCGTGGTCATGTCTGGCTTCGGTGGATGTGCCTTACTAATAGCACCTGTCTACGTCAGCGAATTTTGCCAGGAATCCATCAGAGGAACCATGACGTCTGGCTCCATCGTCTTCTACGGTATGGGAGTGCTAGTTTCCTACATGCTTGGAGGGTTCCTGGAGTACCACATGATGAACTACATTTGTCTCGGATTAGTCGTTTTAGGGACAGCGATGATTACGATAATCGCTGATTCTCCAACGTATCTGATGACTAAAGGACAGGAAAAGGTATGTTTGCTTTTCTTTTAAGAATCTATTAATTTATACGTATGATGTTATTGATCAAATTGAAATCATTGATTTCGTCTAAGGAACTAATAGCTCACTTAAAAACCACCAAGATCACGAAGTATGAAAAATTGTGATTTAAAAAACGGCGTCTCTTTCTAATCCTGATTTTGCAAAAGTGTGTAAGAGAGACGTAGTAATAACTTAGATACGTCTTGTAAGTAAATTGAGTAATATTGTATGATACATTTTGAAAATCAGAAAAATATAATATTTATCGAACCCCATTAAAGAGGCCATACAAGCCAATTTGCCCGTAGGTAGATACTAAAGTTTATTCGATTAACAATCTTAATTTTAAATTTTTGTCGAATGGAGATGCGGTGGGTGGCTAAACGCGTACTTTATGATTAATTACATTTGTTTGATAATAACAATTATGTTTTATGATAACAAGCTCAAATTGTAATACGATTATAAAGATAATAATTTCTTTGTTACGCTGTTCATCTCTGTTATCAGAATGGAATTTTGTTTATCATTGGATATTCATAGCCTGTTTGTTTTATCAAACGTAAATGGACTTTAATCGTAGGTAGTTTAAAAAATATATTTTGTTTTATTATAATTTAAAGTTGAAAAAGTCATGTAAGTATGAGCATGAAACTAATATATTTTTTAACATTGGTAACATTCATTCTTTTAAAACGATGCAGCTCGAAGAAAAAAACAATAAAAAAGAAGGTATTACTAGAAATTTGAGGACTCAACTATTATGATATTGAATCGTAATAGGTATCTTACGAGTGTGTCATTCTTTGCCACCCACTACAGCCCAAACGGCTTAACCGACTATAGAATGACGTGTCATTGGATTGGTCTTCACTGTGAAAGTAAATGGCTAACCCGCTTTGAAAATATTTTAATTTAGGAAGCTGCAAAAGCCATTGCCTTCTATCGAGGAGCGAAGGTCGACTCAAAAGTGGTGCAGGAAGAGCTGAATACTATCAGGAGATCTCTCAACCCAGAATTGGATGGTACGTTTACATTACTGACTTACATAACACCATGGGTTGTTTGTTTGTATCAAATATTCAAAATTATACAGGTTTTCGTTAACCAATGATTGATGAAACAATCCCTTCCATTCGTACGATGCCTGGAAAGTGATTTATTATTATTATGATGGTAAATAAACTACATAATGAAATGTTATTTGCAGATGAAACACCTGAACACGAGAAGTTGAAGCCTGACTTTAAGCCAGCGGAGAAGCTTTCCTTCTGGAAGTTTATGAGTAAGTATTAAATTAGAATTTAACTTAAGGGTGCATAGTCTGTGGATCAAAGAAAAGATAAACATGTCAGAAAATAAATATTAATGCAAGTATTGCTAGCGACGACATTAAAAGTTATTATAGGCCACGCTTATTTTTATTGGAGAGAAAGCAAACTGTAGCATAAATATATGTTAAGAAAGACCCAAAAAACCGTAAGCAAATTACATAGGTACGGATATCAATAGACCGCTTCGATGTAGGAGCTCGAGACTTATACTAAAAGGAAACAGCAATAAAAAAGCGTTAGAAAATATTTATCACGACAATGTTCAAGGCCTAACAAATAAAAGCATTGATTCGATGGCTATAAAAGATATTAACAGATATAAAATTATCGACATGTTTCTTATCATACCTCGATAATACGAGGATAGTCTGTTATTGTGGGTGAAATTTAGATCTGAATTTGGTTATAGAATAGAAAGTAAAGCAAGACTTGTTTATAGTGATAAAAATTAAGATATGGCGGATGTGTCTCATGATGTTAATGACGATAAAGTGCTTGTGAAAGAAATATAAAGTCAAGCATAAAAAAGAGAGTAACTAAGTATCTGCTTGATAGAGAAATTAAGACCGTATCTTGTTGAATCAAATTGATTAGGCTATGATAAATAACTTTGATTCCAACAATATTTCAGCGGTTTATAGTCTGGCTAGCTGTCACTCTCCTTTTAAAATTAACATGAAAACTAGTTTGAAGATACGTTTTTCAATTGCAGTTTCGAAGAACAATCATAATGCTCCGCATCAATAACATTTTGATCTTAATTTCTCTCTTTCCAGAAAAATCCAAGTCATCTCGCCAGGCCTTTTTACTGACGTTGGGTCAGTACACCGCCGTAGTATTCCAAGGCTTGGTCCCAGTGCAGGTGTTTGCAGAACCACTCTTTCAAGAAGCCGTACCCAACATGTCTTCAACTTGGTGCAGTGTCCTCTTTGCTATCATCGTGGTGATCGCGAGCTTCAGCGCTGCTTATATGATTGATATTGCTGGAAGACGGGTAAAATTCTTTCTATTTTATTAGGCAACTGTTTCTAATGCACATGATTTTGATAATTAGAAGCTTAGAGTAAATTAGAAGTGAGTGCAGGATGAGGTAGAATATATTGAATGTGTTAGAAATATAAGTGATAAAGATTAAAGGTTACGGTTGATAGAGAAGAATGGAAAAGAAAGACATGTTGTAAAGGCTACAAATAAAACAGGCAATGAATAAGAAGAAGAAGAAATGGTGCGTGCAAATTTCTAACTCAGTCTAAACTAGAGGCCAACGTTCAAACCACTAAGCTGTTATCAGAATGCAGAATATTGATAACAAAATGTGTATAATGTATATTAACTTTCCTTTTAATAAATTATTGGGCTTATCTTATCCTATCTAATGTAACTTTTCTGATACCAAAGTAGGAGCTGTACAATTTTGTCTGCATATCGTTATTAACATTGTATAGTCTCATAAAATATACAAATATAATTATTTACTCGTCACTTATAGGAACACCCATTTCTGATTAATTCGTCACTTGGTATTGGCGATTGTTCCTAGATATGTTAGGAGGAGTTACAGGGACGTTTCGAATTTAACTTTTCCATTTACCTCAAAACCAGTTAAAGCAATTTAGTCCAGATTTGCTATAAAGAGCTGATGATAGATCAGCAATATACTCGGATACTTAAATATCCATTGAGCCTCATGCATCTGCTACTATTCAAGCAAGCGTTGTTTTGTATTTAAAGTTGTCAAAAATTTCACGATTCTTCCAAATATCTTCCCAGCCTCTGATGATATACTCCTCTATCGCTACTGGTGTCTGCTGCGTGGTGCTCGGGACCCAGATCCAGTTTCACTGGGGCCCGCACTGGTTGACTGCTGTCGTCTTGTACCTCTACTGCATCACGTACACCTTCGGAGCCGGCACCGTGCCGTATGTGATAGTTGCTGAGGTCTTCCTGCCTGAAGTAAGTTTTGTGATCACTATTTGTTGGAGTAATGTACTTTAGAACTTCACAGGACGTCATAAAATCAAAGTTAAATTTTTCCCAAAAAGGCGTTTCATCACAGAAGTTTCCAATAGTTTAAACTTTTAAAGTACATTTGGTAGGACAATAATTTGAAAGCATAATTGGAAAAAAATAATACAAATGTCCACTCATTTGTGCAAACAGCTAAAAGTGAGGTTAAATTTATAGACGAATTTCCAAAATAATCCAAAAGTCAGTCCCATAAATGGTGACATTTTAACAACTAGAGAAGTTTTTTTACTCCAAGGTTTTTTACTGTGTAACTCTATTACATGAAGGCTATGACTGAAACGACAGTTTCTCCAACGTGAGTCTCTTTCGGACTCTGACTTTGTTTTAATTTACATGTGAAAGGTATAATCTGAAAGTATATTCTCAATAATATAAGTTATGTCTTGTCGTACGTCTGTCTATGTATATGTACTCGTATATCTATAAATATATTTCCTCTGATTTCAGATCCGAAGTATAGCCTCAATGTTAGCAGTAGAATTCGCCTGGACCCTCAACTTCATCATCCTCTTCATCTTCAATCCTCTGGTCTCCTTGCTCGGCCTCGGAGGAGTCTTCCACATCTTCGCAGCCGTGTCCTTCCTCTCAGCAGTTCACAGCTTCTTCTGCCTTCCAGAAACTTCTGGCCTCACTATAGATGTCATACAAATGTTATTTAAGAATCCCCGGAAGAAACTCGCCGCGTAGACCTTGTTTATTGGTTTTTGGAGGTTAATCATTGGTTAGGAAGTAACGTACAGGATACATGTCATGGTCGTATAGTTTTGGCTATGTTAATGGCTGGTGTAAATAGTTGTAGATTAAATAGTATAGTAGTACGTGGTAGTTAGTAATGTGATAGTTTTAATCTATATACGTTGAGAGTTTAACTTTGGATCTCTTCTTAAACAATGCAGGTCTGTACAAGATTTTTGGTATTATTTTAGTTTACAAAATTGAAGAGCAGAAAGTGATTTATTCACTAAAATATGTGTTACAAATATATTTATTACAAAAAATGCAACATGGTTAGATTAGAACGAAGTAGATATAACTAATTAGGCAGGAAAGAAAATATTGTTATACAATAAATTAATGTTAGAAAAAGTCAATTTAAATTAGTTTCTTGGGTCAAGATCCAATGCCAAGGTTAAGATAAATGTAAGTAGGGAGCGATAATACATATTTTATAACTATATTCTGTTTTTTTTCATTATTTCATTACTTTCTGAACATTACAATGGAATTTTATGGAAGTTTATGGAGCTCCATCTATTGTTAGTGTCCAGAAAACATCCATCCATCCATCCATAACTTATCCAGTCGTTTTCCGGCTGACTCAAGCAATAGGGCAGTCGCTACTAGGTGCACTCCACATGAAAATAATATGTAATACAAATATCAACTACTCTTACCCAAAAGACCATGAATCGATAAGCCCATTTACTTTTTCATTAGCAATAGCTATACTTGAGTATCAGGTCAAGCTAAATAAGATATAATAATAATATGTCCCCATTCATATCACGAACAACAACAAACAAGAGGCCTCTCTGAATTTCAACACTGCACGCTGTATACATGACGTAATCAATTTCATCTCGACACCAAATTAATTCAATTTTGAATCTTATGTCCTTTGAATAACACATAAACAGCAATAACAACAGCCTATATTGAACTATAATGCGACGTTCAGACGAGGTAATAGTGTTGAAGTAATTTCAACTTTATTGGGTACAGTATAACGTTTAAAATTCAAGATTAATTATTAGAATGATTTTGTGTGCATTGTTATTAAATTGCTCACTACGTTTGCAAATAATGGCATTCAATTACAAACCTTATCGTTAGACAATAGGCGTGACATTACGATAATGGATTGATCACGCGTGATAAATTGTGTGATTGAAAAATGTGTCTAACATGTAAGCTATAAGGTCGATTTTAGATCAGTTATTTTTGTTTAGCTCGGCGGCGTTGACCGGTGTGAATGAAGTATGGAGGGGACATAACTGGATCTAGTGATGTACCGTAATGTTTTGTTGCTTTGCAAATTATTTCAATGTTTTATTCTACTCATAAATAATATTACTGTACATTAATACTTATCTTTAAATAGTTGCAGTAAGGTTTTCCGTATAGTAAAAAAATATTTTATTTATTATTATTTTTTCTATTAGTTAATTGTACAAATAAAGAAGGATAACAAGCAATAATGAGTAGCGCTATAAGCGCTATAGTCTATTTCACTTCCATAATGGAGACATACGTACCCATACATCACTCAGAAATTATACATACATATTACATACACTCGAAAAACATTACCTTGATTCAGACGCAGTGGGTGAATAACAAAAAAAAATACTCATAATATAATTTTGAACAACAACTTGGAATTTATTTGCAAAATGACATGAAAAGTGAAACTTCAGATACAAAAAAGGAATCAAAAATGTAGATAGTACATATTATTTCTTTTGCTCTGAAAGGGACAGAGAATTGCAATAAGGAAACAAAACATCTATAAAATGTACCAATAAATTGAATACAAACTGTCACTATAGAATTTTTCATGAATATTTTATTTCAAAGTATCGATATCGACATCGTCAACAAGGCACATCACTACACATAAAGATAACTGCCTCCTACTGAGCGAGCCGGTCCATACATTCATATTATAGTACCATAGTACGTACACAGTGAATACCACGCGTCGTGTTGTTGGCAGTTGTACGAAAATATCCAAATCTGTCGTGTTTTGTTTATTTTGTTGTTGACTGTTTTTGTTGACAAATTCAGGTGAGATTTTTGTTGCCGTTTTAGTAGTTTTTTTAGCAAACTTTGCGCTATGTTTTGATATTAGATTGATCGTTTTGTAATCAACGAACGTTGTCAGTTTTATAAACAGTATGAGTTGCAAATTTGAAATTTTATCGATTGGTAAATGTTTTAAAAATTGTTACAAGGGAAGTTTGTTTTCTTTATAGGTAATCGAATATTTTTATATATTATGTAAGAATTTTGATGATCCTTTTTACAATAGTTTATAGTTTAGTATCAATCATTACACATCGTTTACATATAATTGCAATTCATAATGGATATTTCTGCATGTGATCGTGTATACAAATATCTGAAACTTTTAAACTTTTTAAAATTTTTAAGAGTGGACATTTATTTAAAAATATGTCTGTGTATACATTTTATTGCACGTGACTGTACCTACTTGATGTTTAATGTGGGTTGGATATAACTACCTATTATATTATTATTCCTACTTTGTTTCAAATATGTTCCTCTCAATTCAATGAGGTCGATGAACTCATGAGACCGGCAAATAGAGTTTTGTTGTTGATTTTAAATGTGTTATTTGTTAACTAAAGTAATATAAAGTGGAGATAGATCTGCCTTTAATGTAGGAGTACACAGGATACTTGCCCAGGGCGCATCCCTTTTTGTTTTTCATTCTTCTAAAACTTCTGAGAGAGTATTTAATAATGTATCACCTAAAAATGCGAAAGTAATTCCGACTATCAGTTACCTTTGCACGTCTAAACTGCTCTGTCGATTGTAATGAAATTTAATTTAGAGATAGCTCAAAGCCTCAGTAAAGACATAGTTAAGTTTTTTTTCCTTTGTAGTGAGAAATTCTAATTGAAATTTGTATAATTCCTAAAACAATTGAGTAGCAATGTTTTGTTGATGTAGAGTGAGCAGCTAGGTAATTATAATTTCGCTTGACTACTGATAGGTAGATAACGATTGATAAGGTAATGATGAATTATTATGTAAGGATAAACTGCTGATATAATATAGGTAGCTACATACAGATAAGTGTAGCAAAATTTGAAAACATGTTCCTAATGCAGTGATATTTACAAAACAATTACGGATATTGGAAATTGAACCAATTTGGTCTGTTTTTTGGTGTTTGAATGAAACGGCAAATCGTTTTTACTGCTGTTTAGGGACGTAACATAATCTATTAGGAATGGAGAAAGTCAGTTAAATCTATGTGTGTAATTTACCAGAATTTGACAACGTAATAAATATGGCAAAAGACAAAACACGTACAAAAAAAGCAGAAATATAAAATTACCAAAGGAGGTTGGTTTGCCACAATAATATCATTGACTAAAGGTATTATCAAACTAAATTACCAAATCAAATTAAGTTAGCAACAGGTGTCATTGCAACCATGATAAATGTTTATGTTACATTATGGTGTCATTTGTTTTTATTTTATTTGCCGGCATACAAAAGCAAAAATAAAAATAGAAGCAAAAAATGGTGTCATTATTTGACGAAACTAGGAAGTGAAAAACTACTTATTTATTATTATAATTGCGTTCCTCGCCAAAATTATCTAGAATTATGTACGTAGACTAGAAAACAAAAAAAAATGCTAAGTGCATAATCAGGGTATGCGCAATGTAGGGATGCTTCATTTCTCATTAACCTGTTAAGCTTGACTAACTCTTCTTGCCTCAAAAATTCATTATTATGTTCTTACTATTATTATGTTGTAATTTCTTTAACGGCCGATAAAGACAACACGAGTCCCAATTTTCCTACATCAGATTCATAACACAGATTTTTGCACTCACAGGTACCAAAAACTATGCAACGGTCAACCTAAAAGTACCAGGATGACAGAAAAAGTAGGCGTTCGATTCGAAGAGGCGGAGCGGCACAAGGGAGCTATCTTCGCGACAATCATATCAACTTGTACCATATTATCATGGCTCGCACGAGATTCGAAGATAGCGATGGGCCTGATTGCGATACTAGGAACATATCTCGTGACCGGGAATAGGTATCAATGGATCTATATTTGGAGGAAGACTTTTAAAAGAGACATGATGTAAGTATCTCTATTTTAATCATTGGGATACAACCTATAACTGTCCCACTGCTGAGCTTTTTCCTCTCACAATGTGAGGGTTACAGTTGTCCACCACGCTGGCCAAGTGCGGATTGACAGACTTCACACACCTCTGAGAACTTTATGGAGAAATCTCTGGAGTGCAGGTTTCCTCACAATGTTTTCCTTCGCCGAAGCAAGTGATAGGTTAATCAATTTCGAATATGCACGTAAGTTTTTGAAAATCAGAGATGCGTGCTGGAGTTTGAATTCATGAACTTCCGTTTGGAAGACCAACGTTGAAGCCACTAGGTTATCAGTGCTTATTATAATTATTTTGGTCGTATTATGTAGAACTACCTACAGATAAGGTAAATTTAATTTAATTGTCTTGTGGGAGTGATAAAGCGTATTATTATTTTGAAATTATGATGTAACTAAATTCGGACTAAAATATATTTAAGTAACATTGATAACAAAGGATTAATAATATATTTTATGAATGAGTAGCTCTGATAATGTACCCGGATGTAGATTACCTATGTTTAATTCGATTTCATTAAAAGGCTCGATTATAGTATTTAATGAAATTAATATTAAAATCTCTTATTAACATATTCGATTACTGACACAAAATAATGCATATTAATAATACGAAATACAATGTATCTAGATGGATTTAATTTTTAATCAAGGGCATTTTAAGGTTATTTGTATGCTTATTAATCAAACTGATTGTAAAAATGATAATTATGCATTCCGTAATGCATTATCTTTACATAGTTTACTTAATAAACAGTAAGTAAATTGATATACAATTTAAAGATCGGTGGATCCAAGGAGTTTGGATTCTTATTCCAGTCTTTCGGTTTACTTGATGACTTACCATAGGAATCTGATAAACCTATTTATTTCACTTACATATATATCGTAAAATTTTGACATTTCTTGAGCTGTTAGTTTCTAAGGCGAATATAATTTGAATTAGATTTTCTTGTAGACGAACTATTTAGAATCCAATTATAAATTAGGTCCGTCACTTTTCTTTTAATTCCCAAAAGTTTAAGGCTGTGTACCCAGATGGGAAATAGTTAGCGACCGACTGAGTTTGTGGCGTATAGGAGTAGTACGCCCTTTATATAATACTAGAAATTGTCGTACAAATCATATAGCTCGTTATCCCAGTAGGTCAAGTTAATTTTTTTATGTCTGCTCCCTCCTTTATCTACCACATTTGAGAATCGTTGTCATAGAAAAAGTTGGGCGTCTCATCAAAATAAAGCTGCTCTAAAAAATTTGCTTGATAGTAATAAGTGAAAAACAGTGTACTACTGATCCTTGACTATATCAACAAATTTTACGTTGTTTAAATCAATTTTACTAATTATTTACAAGGTACCTTTCGCTCACAAGCCTAACACATAATTCCGATGGCCTATGTATACAGAATGTCGTTTGTCTGTCTGTAATGTAGAACAATACTGGACTTTGGAATGTTTATGTAGCAGAGGGTAATGAATGCAACGGTTAAGCGACCACTTTGTGGTATTTAGTGCGGTTCTGAGGTTAGTAATTCGCAAGATTGTAGTTTGGTCATTGTTAGTTAAGTTCATAAAGTCAATGTAAACAAAAATTTAGTGTAATAAGGAGAATAATGGGAATTATTCTCATGATATTTTGCCTTAAAAAAACTACTATTTTGGGAACAAACAACGTTTGTTAGTTACTGTTAGTGTTAATAAAAGTTCCCAATAAAAATATGAATTAAAAAGTTTAGATTACCATGCCGCATGCCGTATCCCTGTTCAATGGGTCCTGGGTTCGATTCCCAACACGGCAGAATTTTTTATAACAATTTCTGTTCTCAATCTGTATTTTAGAATCCTATTTTTTAGCCTATTTCACTCTCACAATCGAAACGTATCCAAAGACAATGTACAGACATAAGATTGAAATACATACATATGCTATAAAACATTACCTTACTTTTACAGTCGGGTAATACAATACATCTTGTTATTAATCTCGCAATCTAACAAGCCGACGTCCAAATTTCGTAACCCATTTTCCGTCAATTTAAGCGACAACTATAAGCGTTGTTATGCAACCACTTGTAGCTATTAGGGGCCACAAATGGAACAAGACTGGCCACAAATGTCACGTCGATAAACGCAGGAAGTCGGTCATTGGACGTGTCGGGAACATTCCCGTTTACCTGGTCCAAAGGTTGATGTTACACGTTTGTTAATAGTGCTTAATAAAAAAGAGTACCGGGAGTTTTATTTCTGCGGCTTTTTTTTCTTTCTGCCGACACTAGCTTACTTAGGCTTAAGTGTAATGTATCGGTTTTATAAAGCCGATGATAATAGGTATCGTGTAACAAGACTTTACGAACCTTTTTCTAATGATCTAAATTGATTTTCTTAATTTTTTATAATGTACACGTACCAAAATAGAATTTTTTTCAAATTTTTGACTGTCTGTCCGTTCGTCTGTCTGTTTGATCCAGCCAATCTCCGAAAGGGCTAGACCGATTTTGACGGAACTTACACTAGCTAGTAGCTAATGTAATAAGGAGTAACTTAGGTTACTTTTTTTACTTTCGTTTCGGCATAGGTTTCCCGAAGAGAAGCGAGGGCGGCTGCACTAGTTTATTATAATAATTTAAAAAAGGAAATGCCACATGAAATCTATAAAAAACTAAAGAACACTGTAATTTTATAACCCAAGTATGTATCAGTTCTGGTTTTAACTAGACTAAAGGCGTTTTAACGAAGTGAATTAGTTAACCGTCTCGACAGTGGTTAAATTTAATCTAGTCACGGCACTTAGGAATTTTAATGCTGCTGTTATGATTGCTAAACTTTATTACCTTTGGTTGGAAAAGATTATTAATTTATGAAATGTGTATTAGGTTAAATTAGGGGAGTATTCTGTGGTCGAAATTAGCTGATTAGGGAGTGTTTCAAGTGTTACGTAACGCAGTTTTTAAACCCCATGTAACGCGCCGTAACGTTTTTTCTATACCCCCTCCCCCTCCCTAAACATTACGTAACACACAAATGGCCATTTTTATCTAAAAACATTGCCATTTTTTCAAGTTACAAAAAATATATTCCTTAGGTTTTTTAATCATAAAAAAACAATGTTACGTAACGCGTTGTTCGACCCGACTTCCCACCTATGTAACGCATCATAACATTTTACAACACCTCCCCAAATTGTGTAATACTTGAACGGTCCCCTACACCATCGGAAATACATATTTTGTGAAAATTTCAGCTTTTTAGCTATTACGGTTTATGAGATGTGTCTGGTGACAGACAAACAGCGGGGGCTTAGTGATGGGGTTCCGATTTTACTTTTTAGTTACGGAACCCTAAAAACACTGTCGCAATGACGTCCTTATACAATAAATTTAATTATGAGCCTGTTTTTTACGTCATACATTGGAAATAATATCATTTTTATGTAGTTAGTAATATCGTTTATAGCTTGTCGACAAGAACGATACTAAAGATCTTCTATTGCGATTTTTCAAAAATCGTTTTTTTTACTTGAATCAGTATTCCATTAAGCATGCAAAATATAAATAATAAACGTTAACACACTCATACCCCCGCAGTAGGATTCCCTACGTCGCGGGTGGTATGGACAACACAAATAACTCATCACTACCACCCATGACCTGAGAACAAACATTTATGTCACATAAATATCTGCCCCGGCCGGGAATCGAATCCTGGACCCCTTGCTTCGCAGGCAGGGTCACTACTAACTAGACTACGGGGTCGTTTAAATAATAATCAAAGTTATTTTTACGTTAGTTAGTAAATGTATTTCTATTGATACTCTAGTATACGTAACATGGTTTGTTTACAACACGTTGTTCATACATTCATCTTCCCAAATCATCCACAACGGGCAACTACGACCGGACGCAGTTGATTACTGTATTGTGAGCTGTGGATTCGCCTCGACCCTACTATCCTGAAGGTTAACTCTATTATCTACACTATTCAAGACCTAGTATCAGCTCTGGTATCTAGGCTTTCCTTACGGAAATAGAGGTATGCTGTTAAACTGCTCAGTTCCCATTGTTTGCATTTGATTACGTCTCATGCTGTCGTAGGAAAAAATCGGGGTATACAGTTTGGCGTTGTAGTTTCGAATTTATCATCTACATCCTAAATTAAATTATACCACTGGATAGCTAAAGGATCAAAGAATTAATTACAATAAATGAGAAGAGTGAAAAATCGCTCTCGATAAAGAGGGAAGCGCCGCCATTTTGAGCTCATTTCTAGCTCGGAAAAATGGCGTTTTTAGTTAAAAATGGTCAGTTGTCTGTAACGTAACGTTTAGGAACGGGGTGGGAGGTTTTATAAAAACGTTACGGTGCGTTACAGTGGGGGGAGGGAAGGTGAACATCTTCAAAAATCGCGTTACGTGACATTTGAATTATTAGTTACAAAAACTATATCTATTTAGGTTACGCAGAGCAACAAGATTATCTGCGGTTATGTGTTACATAATGATTATAACAGGGATTATAACATAATCCTCCAAGAGGCTTAACATTATCTCCATAACTCAAAAAAAATAAGCTCGCCTTTGAATAGCAACTAGTCTTTCCAGCATAGTAACAGTTATTAATAAAATGCAGCACTAATCTGTAAAAAATAATTATCCAGTTTTATCCGTACAGATAATCATTTCAGGGAAAGCAATTAAGATACCCTACACATTAATCCTTTTATACTGTCACGTGTGATATAAAATATAACCTTGACAATATATTTTATTGTGTTCGTGGAATCACGTGTTTTTAACATCAACAACTTCTATGAAAACCTTGTAATAGAGATCTAAATACCCATCTTTTCAATACACAGTTAAAGATACTTGAAAGTCTAGAAGAAAAAAGTTGTTCTAAAAATTCTTAAATTTTCCATATAATGTTCTCCCAAACTTCAATCTTTAATATATTTTAGTATAGTAAAATCTCATCACTTTGGGCCACTTTAACTATGAAGGCTTTTAATGCTTCTTTAGTTTAGCTGGTCCCTTGAAATGTCTCCATATCAACACCTCCTAAAAAGTCCAACTGTGATCCTAAACCGTACTCGGTCCCTCTAAAATACATCACTATTCTTTTATTAAAATCGGCCGATTCGTTTTAGAGGATTTAGTGACAAACACACGTACGCTACAATTTTGTATATTGGGTTATTAATATCTCTAATCCTTACATTATTGTACATGTTTTCAGAGGCTTCAAAATCTTAATAACAATGATCATCAAGATTTGGGTGTGGGAGAAACGCGGGGTCACCGTAGTCACCAGGTGGGCGGAGGTGTGCAAAAGAGAACCTGACAAGAAGGCTTTTGTCATGGGTGACAGGTCGTTGACCTTTCGTGAGGTATGACGACTTTATTGATAGTTACACTTATGGTTACACCACGCTCATAATCCCACAAAATTTTCCTGTGTCAATATACCTGGCTGAAAGAAGCCAATATCAATGTCACCTGTTACACAGTCTATTAATGGGGCCTTTCGTCTGACGGTCGTACTATATCTAATTCATGAAAGGTTGTTCGTATGAGTTTTGCTTTTGATTCATAATTAACGTGATATAATAATATTTTCGTCATGTAATCTTAACCAGGTCAAATCTCAAACACGTACCTGTATTATTGGTAAACATATCCTGAAAGTTGAACTCTTCACGTTTTAACAAGTAGATTACTGATTCTTTATTTCCATATTTTCAGGGTGACGAATTCAGCAACCGTATATCATGGTACTTCAAACACCAGGGCTTCAAGAGCGGAGAAGTGATAGCCCTGTTCATGGAAACGCAACCAGAATACGTCTTCATCTGGCTGGGACTGGCCAAGATTAGGGTCACGACAGCCCTGGTTAATACCAACCTGAGAGGCGATCAGCTGATCCATTGCTTGAGGATTGCTAGCTGCAAAGCCCTTATCTTTGGAGATGAAATGAGTGACGGTGAGTGAAGAAATTGATAGAGAAACAAAGAGCACAACTGCTGCTTTTTCAGAGATATCAGAATAGACAAAATATAGCCTATGTCTCTCCTACAATCTCGACGAGTTCAATGATACTTCTCATTTTGAAATCTGTCAAGCCGTCTTGGCTGTAGATTGTGCCAATAAAAGGGCATACATACATAATATATACACACATACATATATTCAAAACATTACGTTTCTTATAGCGATGTCCTATCAAAATCCTAATAACGTTGTCATTTGTTTAATGCTGACCTAAATTCATGTTTTCAGCAATAAAAGCTATACAAAGTGAGCTCCGGGATATGCCGTTATTCCAGTTCAACTCTCCGGAGAGAATATCCTCTCCTATCCTCCAGGACACGGTGCCATTATCCACAGAATTGGCTGAGATGCCTGTGGACCCAGTGACTGATGTAACACCGGCCAAACCCAGAGACACCTTGCTATACATCTATACCAGTGGAACCACTGGTTTCCCTAAAGCTGCCATCATTACCAATATACGGTTAGTATGTAAAGGTATGATATTTGTAACAGACTTCTGAGTGGACTATGAAGGACTATTCCTAAACTGCGATTCCCCATGACTTAGTTGCCATGGACGAATTGACTGACAAACACCTAGACTGAGATCAGGATCAGAAACTTAATTTCATCATTTAAATTTTCCCTGGCTGGGAATCGAAGTCATGATCCATCGAATGGTGACCCAGCCCTGTGTCATACGGCTTGTGAACAGAAAATGGCAATGCAAGGAAAGTTATCAAATACAGTATACGATGTATATTAAATGTATTTGACCTAATTGTCACGCTCAGATGCAGCATAGCCAATAGGACAAGAATTACCGTTTAAACCGGTTTTTAATTTTGACCTCAATGACGACACCTCGGTCGAACGAATCGACGAAAAAAAAAGGATGCAATTTCTTGTATAGATTTCACAATTCGTAACGTAAAAATATTCCGAAGCTACACCAAAATAATTATGATATCACAATTCTTGAAACTGAGCCTATACCTGATTACCTTATCTTAATTTTCTGGATCAATTATTTTAGAGCTGCTGTCATTATAATTTTCTTAAGATTAGGAAATGATAATGGGATTATTGACATCTTCTCTAGCACTACAAATGGCCATAGAAGAAAGTCCCCATTTATCATCGACTCCGGTTGCTTTTCCCGTCACCATTTGAGGCTATAACAAAAATTCTGGTTTTCTTCCCAAAGGTTTCTGCTAATACCCCTAGGGGTGTACACGTCAGCGCATCTTGATACATCAGACGTGCTGTATGATCCGCTGCCTCTTCATCATACTGCTGGAGGCGTTCTTGGTGCCGGACAATGTCTCATCATTGGATGCACTGTGGTTCTGAGGAAGAAGTTCTCCGCTTCTAACTATTGGAGTGATGCTGCTAAATATGGGTGCACGGTGAGTCTTAACGCTCTGTGATTATTACTGAGCTATTTGTACTAGCGTACTTACGCATCGTGTACTTATTTGGTTACTTTCTCAATTTTCACACCTAGACCTAGATTTCTTTAGGTGTCAGTTTCCTTTGATTATTTAGCTAGGAACAAATTCTGGAACAAGTTCTTTAATCGTCTTCTTTGCCATTTGCCGATAGCATGTGATGTGGAGAACATTTGTAAGATATCTTGTACATTCTAGGTCTTTCTTAATTTATTGTTTTCACTAAGTTCTTTTTTCTTACAGTATATTTCATTATAGGATATTGTAAGAGATATAGCCATAAGTTGATATTTTTTTATTTCTAGGCGACTCAATACATAGGCGAGATCTGTCGTTACCTCCTATCTACCCCTCCGGGTCCAAACGACCAAGCTCACAAAGTCAGGATAATAATTGGCAATGGATTAAGGCCTCAGATCTGGACAGAGTTTGTTGAGAGATTCGGAATTAAGAGGGTTCTGGAGTTTTATGGCGCTACCGAAGGGAATAGCAACCTTGGTGAGTAAGACTTTAGGATTATTATGGAATATTCACATTTAGTATAATGATTATGATCGTTTGAGGCACTTACGTAAATTTTAATTACAGTTTCCTGTTATCTGTCTTTTATTCAAATTCATCTTAGATCGTTGTGTTTACCAGTTTTAGTTCTGAATTCTTGACAGTTCTGATCCTAATTTTATTTTGTTCTAGTTAATCTGGATTCCAAAGTGGGTGCCATTGGGTTTTTGAGTCGTCTCGTCGCTTCTATTTATCCGCTTTGTCTTGTCAAGTAAGTGTATATTTTTTATATTTGTCTAAATTATGTATTTGATACTTTCGCTTGAAGTTTTAAAGATCTTTCCGACTTCAAGCGAATTAAAGCAAAGATTAAATATCAAGCGCTATATGAAAGTAAGTGTCATCCTCATAATGAGAATTATTAATTGTTAAACTTATAAAAGAATTTTTAGGTCTACATGTTGTTTCCTCACGATATTTCTTTGTTTATACAAGTGATTGTACAATTTGTACATCTATCTATGTATATTTGACCTTGCATTCACCTTCTATGATGTGTAACGTTAATTGTGATTTTTCAGGTGTGACGAAATCACAGGAGAGATTCTTAGAGACAGAAATGGAAGGTGTATAAACTGTGGGCCGTATGAACCAGGTACATGTTACAAAAAATGTTCTATAATGTAAATGTCTTCAATAGAGAGAATGGGCTTCACCAACAAATGCGCTTTTTGATCTAGACTGCATTGCACTAACCATCAGGAGCGATTCTAGTCAAGCAGTTATTTCTTTAAAGTTTATGGGACCTCTTAAAATAAGGAACATAGGTTACAGCTTAACGTCTAATGGCATTGAATATCAGCCAATTCTGGGTTGGAATGAGAAATGCTGTTGTAGGTGCTAAAACAATAAAGCGAGCATTGACATTAATTATTAATGAATATCAAGTAAAGCAAGAAAAAAAGATTTAAGACTATACAATTATTTTCTAGGTCT
The DNA here is from genome assembly GCA_001278395.1 of Lerema accius. Lineage (NCBI taxonomy): Eukaryota > Metazoa > Arthropoda > Insecta > Lepidoptera > Hesperiidae > Lerema > Lerema accius. The sequence goes on from LGAG01000228.1 coordinate 1,157,024, forward strand.
ACTGCTGGGTAAGATAGACGCTAAGAAAGCAATCCTAACATTCGCCGGATATGCTGACAAAACCGCATCGGAAAAGAAGATGGTTCGAGATGTGCGCGTCCCTGGAGACTGCTACTTTAATACCGGTGATATCCTCATTATGGATTACTACGGATACTTCTACTTCAAAGATCGCACCGGGGACACATTTAGGTAAGGTTTTAACGAGCTATACTTACGATCTATTATTCTATAGCCAATTATATGTTTTTTTCTTCTCTGTCGCAGTCGTCTTTTTAAGTACTATGGAAATAATATCTTTATTGTGATTAATGCCCGTTCACCATCCAGGAGCCTCGTCTGCTCATTTATTAACTCTTTAAAAACGGGTTATTTTTTTTTAAAAGTACTGGCACTTCAGTTCTTTCCATTTCATTCTCTTACTCCAAAATCCTGTGTTCTAATTCTAACTTCAAAATCCTTTTAGGTGGCGTGGTGAAAATGTTTCTACAGCCGAGGTGGAAGGTGTAATCAGTACTTTAATTGGTTTGAAAGACACCGTGGTATACGGAGTGCCCGTGAGTATTTCATCATTATCTCCTTTTTATTTCATTCATTTCTTTATTTTAATTAACCTGAAGCGTAGAACTTGATTGAAATTTGTCTTGTTTTATTCATATGCGAAATATATTCATCGGTCGCAATACAATTAGTAAGTAGCAGAAAAAAAATTGGTAGCTAAAAAGGTGTAGTACAATACTTCGTACGCTAACAAGAAAGTTTGGTTTAGAAGAAAACCATTAAGATTTTGTTTCCTATAATGTTAGTGTTCAAACCATAAATAAAATATAATAATATTTAAATACCATTTTACAGATACCTAACGTAGAAGGCAAAGCCGGCATGGCAGCTATAGCCGACCCGGAAAGAAAGGTGGATTTGGACAGTCTAGCAAAAGGCCTGAACACTTCCCTACCAGCTTACTCCAGACCTATCTTCATCAGGCTTCTTCCTGAACCACCTCTAACAGCCACCTTCAAGCTGAAGAAGAAAGAATTAATGGAACAGGGGTACAAATTGAATCTCCACTCCGATCCGCTATACTTCTTAGACCCAAAGTTGGGTACGTTCGTACCCATCACTCAGAAGGTATATGAAGATATTGTCCAGGGCAATATCAAGCTGTGATGTAGATCTTGCCTTATTTTAATCATTTAGAGCCATCCTTACTTTTTAATTTTCAATGGAAGTAACCAAGAGAAGTGTTTTTAATTTGTAAGCAGATAAAATAAGGAAAAGATGTAATTGGAGATGAAGACAGAAATCCAGAGAGGAAGGCGGTGCAAAGAAAGATAAATAAAGATATAGAAGGATAGGAAAAGGAGAGAAAATGATAAGGAAAATGATATAAGGATGAAAAGAAATATGATAAATGGATGTTAAGGGGAAATAAAACAGATGAAAGATGCTATTAATATGGACTGAGCATATCATGAAGATGAATTAAGCCTATCAATTGGAGACCTATTAAATTATTTTGATGAATTAATTCTACCAAATGTGGATCAGGTAAATTAGTAGTAGAAACTAGACATAAGTAGTTTGCTCAGATGAACTGAAGTTAAAACTATTTAAAGATGCGATGCAGTTTTTGCTGAATGTGTTGTCAAATCCGACTAATAAACAAGTGAAAGCCATAATTAAAAATAATAATAGTCTATGTCGAAATTTTTTGAAATCTTTTGGGCTATGAAACGGACGGAAGTAATAGACATAATTAGAAAAATATTACAGTGATTCTGGTGCAGTGAACTAAATATAGAAATCAATTATAACATATCATTTTGTAAATGTGATATTTATTTAAAGTTAAGTAATATATTTAATTAGGTAATAACAAGTGGTAATGTTTTGCAATTCTTGTGTTGTTATTAAATTAAGAGCACAATAAATTATTATCAAAATGTTAACGTTTTATTAAAAAGATGGCTTCTTTTTAATTTATCCTGAGTGGTTGAAATTTTTACATTCGTAGATATCGTTACCCCTGTGACCTATGAGGAAAACTGATTTTACCCCGTCTTTAAAATGTTATCAAAACATAATAATTTCTTTTTTCTGTATTTTTTTAATTTACAATCCTAATATGAATAGTTTTTTCGTTACCCCCGTAAAATAGCAGTTTGACCCCCTCGGGGGTAATTACTCGCAGGTGAAGGTAGGTTTTACACGATAGAAAGAAATAAACAACAAAACACATTCAATATATTTTATTCATATTACAAATAAATGATTTTTCTCCTCTGTCATTGTATGCTAGATATAAAGAAATATCTAGAAATGTATGTGTATTGACAATATTTTCTGTTACAAAAATAATGTGTAACCTAACATCGATTTCAGTAGGTACTGCTCATAATTAGATTTGTCTTTTTAGTAATCGTGCAACGCTTATCAAAAGTGTAAGAAAGACTTATAACCAAACTTCTACACCCATTATCTGAACTAAAAAGACGAATCTAATTGCTATTCTATCTATACTAAGGCTGTGTTTGTACAAATTCGCGTAAATCTCTCATGAAAACAAAACCCTAGTAAAGGGCCGTTCAAGTATTACGTCACCGTTGTACGATTGTGTATTACGTCATCGTTAATTACGTCAGCAGTAGTGATTTACGAGTTTACCTGTACTTCGTTTCAACGATCTTGATAGAAAAAGTAGTCTTTTTATTAATTATTGGTTTAAAATAAGACAGACATAAATTTAAAAAAACATTAAGAATAAATAATAATTTAAGTTAAAACAAATTTTAGTTTACATCAAAACAATTTTTTTATGAATAAAATGGATAAAAGAAGTGCCAAGATTGTTTACTTTTTCTATCACGATCATTGAAACGGAGTATACATAATGAAACACGAGTAATAAAAAAATGAAATATGCATTATTATAACTATGTTTATGATATTATTATATTGATAAGAGCTTTGCTTACTTTTGCAGACAAGTGAGATAAGAGGGGAGGGGTAAATATTTGTGATAAATCTGCTTACGTAATACTTGAATGGCCCCTAAGTTAAATTAATACCTATTGTTACAAAATATTTGAATTCATGTCACAAAATAGTTTCATCTGATCTGATTATGAATAATAGTGTACATCCGTTTAGTATTTAATTAAAAAATTAAGTAATACCTATTTATGATCCTTAATGTTATGGCTTTTGTGAATAGAATTATTGATTCGCTATTTTTAAATCTTCATTTAATTTTGTCTTGCCTTAATTATTATCTAATCTTTACCAAACTTATGCGCGCCAATTAATTGTTGAGTTAAGAATTGTGGGATTAAATTTAACATTTTCATCCAAATAAAATCTTCCATTGAATTTTTAAGAATTATTCCTTTTTCTAATCCTAAACTAAATTGTAGTCAAATCATGTAATTATTTCACGCTTAATTCTTTCTTTAAGTATCAGCAATGTTATAGTCATGCCTTGAAGTAACTGAAAACTATAAGCAACGTTTATTACGGTTAGGTATTATTCGTTTAAAAAAGAAAACATATTACACAATCTCTGTCATATACATTTCCAAAATATAATTTATATTGATTTTTAATTAATACTTTTAGTATTGCATCTGCTCGTATCAACGGATTAATTTAATCCAAAATAAGGCAAAGTATTTGAAGCAACAATGGCGCGCATTTCTGGGATAATTTCATTTTAATTCTGCAAGTAGATACGATATTTCGCTTGCCACGTTATTTATCTAACACTAAGGATTATCCATTTGTGTAAAAATTTGGCATTTTTTTATTTAGCATGTCATGTGCCCGTTTCTAAATACTCAATTCCACACACTTAAATTTATCCTTAAACTATTTAACATTGAGTTTCCACAAAAATATATTATAATCTATACAAATATGATGTAATATATAAATTATTTTCCAAATCTCACTGAATATTTTCCTAAAATTATAGTTTTTTATACAAATGATTATGCGTGCTTGTATTTTTATGATCTATTTTTTATATTATTGGACTATGCAATATGTACTGAGTATGTAACACTCATAATTGACTAGAACCATACAAACAGGAATATGTATGTGAATAATGTTATCCGAAATTTGAAAGACGTTCGATTCATCCTTCAACAATACTTTTTTATCCGCGAAGCGGACATAATGAATACACAACTTTTTTTTTTGTTATCCGTCTATAACTAGGTATGCCTACTATAATTAGCATACAATTATGTATATTAACAGGTCACTCAAATTTCGGATATTATTTCGCCAATGCCTACCTACCTACTTACCTATTCATAATAAATATTTAGTACAATATTGAACTAAGTGAGCACACGATTAGATAAATATAATATATTTATACAGTTTTTTCTTATTTTAACAGCTTGTTATCTTGATTTTTCAAAAAAATATTTATTTTTTTAATTTAAAGAAATTCATAATATTTAGAGCAATTATTAAATTTTTAAACAAATAGTACAAAATACTCATTTCAATTTGGAACACCTTTATAAATTTATAAATACAAAAACACATTAATAAAATACCTAATTCACATGCATAAGAAAAAATTGTTTTATTAACATTGATTCAAAAATATATTGACATACCTACATTATTATCTAAATTTTAAAATAAAATTAAAACTACTTTAATTATAACTTTATAGTTCTATGTAACATCTATTAAAATTGTATCTAGCTGACTAGAAAAAATAATACGTCAATGTTATTAACATTTCTCTACAAAATAATACCCCTTTTCTATTCATGACTAGCCATAACGTGAATAAGTAGTGCATATCACTTTCTTGACCAAAATAACGTCACAAAATCACCCGTGCCAAACTTGAAATGTTATCTCAGGCCTTAAAATTACAAACATGCCAATAATACAAGAAAAACATCGCATTTCAATTGCTTCAATACAGCTGACGTTGTTCATGCTATTCAAGCAAGTCTTCCGATATCGTGAACACATCAGTCCTGGAAGCTACCTGTCATCGATCACCTTCGGCTCTTTGCTTCTTCAAGATCAGGGGCCGTTCTAAAGCCTCACTAATCTGGCCTTGAGACTTGCCCTTAGTTTCTGGTATAGCAAGATACACATACCCAGCTGCTAGAAGAGTGCAGGTGGCACAGATGTAGTAAGTGGCGTGTAAGCCGAGCAGGACAGCGATAGATCCGAAGTAGCGAAGGATGAGGAAGTTGCTGAGCCAAGTCCAAGTGATGAGGAAGCTAGATGCGAGCCCACGAACCTAGAAAGAGATAGACACCATGTGAAGTTAGATAGAAGAGAGAAAACTACTCTAATGCTAGTGGTAAATCGTTTAGGCTAAGGTTTAGGTCGCTAGGTTTAAACTGAAAAGCTTAACTGTAAACATTACAATATGTCAATGAAAAAAACAGAAAGTACTGGGGTGTCGTTCTGGGTAAAATAAATTAAGTTACATAGATTAGCGTTCAAATCAAAAAGTTTCATGACAGAAGTTTGGTTAACTTTAAATCTATCAATATTTTAAAAATGACTTACGTGGATTGTGAACAATTCGGACACGAGAACATAAGGCACCGATCCAAGTCCAATATTATACAGAAACAGAACCATCGAGAGTAAAATCACTGGCAGCCATATTGGATCTTCTGTCTTCTCTTTCATGGAGTCAAATGGTAATTCCTTCACCGTCTGAGACACATTGTGCTCCAAATTCATTCGGTACCAAGGCTCTGTGCTATCATCAAATTTTTCGAGAGTTTCATTATAAAATTCTCGCGTAAAATTCTCTTGGGGTAGATAAGCCAGCTTTTCGCGGAGATTCTTCTCTTTGAAGTTGATTTTTCTGTAAGGCCACAAGCGATGCGAGTACCAGGACTGCATACGCAAGTGAGGATCGCAGTAGACGCCTA
>LGAG01000228.1:1164567-1187808 GCA_001278395.1 Lerema accius
GCCGCCGCACGCGCCGCCCACACCCCGCGCGCACCGCACCACGCTGCTAGCGACCAGCTTATCTAGAGGAAAACCGAGTAGATTCAATATTTGATTTGTCTTGGACGTTAACATGGTTGTCGTCGGCGTTAAAATCAGAAATCGATCTCTCGCACGTCAAACGAAATTCAGGCGTTAGATCAAGGGTCACCTACGTATTTTATTTTAATGTTTGTAATTGTGTCCAATTTTATTATAATCCGTTCAACGGTTAAAAGTGCAAAAATCTTCACAACCTTCATTATAATCGATGAAATCAGCCATTACTTTATCCATAGTTTGAGTGTGGAGAGACAGATTTAGGGCAAGGTCCTTGTATAAACCTAATTACAGCGGAACTATCCCACAGTATTTAAATTTCACACACACACAGCTACTCTTTCACGTCCTCACTAATATCATGCATTAAACGTCAACTCTATTACCAGCCTTTGAATATTCAGGGCGGCGAACGATTCCATACATAGCCTGGGTGGTTTATGCGATTATGTCATGACGTGTACGTTAGAGATTGTGCACACGACGTTTTTGAATACGCCGACGACGCAGAAGTACGCGGACGTACGCTGACGTTCGCTGGCGTACGCTGACGTTCGCTGGCGTACGCTGACGTTTGCTGACGTAAGCGGACGTACAAGGACTTACGCGGAGCAAATGCGAACCCGCCAACACACTCTGTCATAGGACATGTGCCTATGTTCGCGTATGTCTCGATAAAAAAACGCAACGCAAGCGTTTCAAACATAATTATAAATATTTTGAATTAAATTTTATTTTATTAATCTCTGACCGCATCGTAATACGAAGCAAAGATTTTTTTGAGAATTTAATTCCCTATTTTTCCAAATCTAAGATAGCTGTCATGACATTCTTTTTATATCAACCACATCAATATGGGTATCAAAATATCTTTCAAAACATTGGAAGCGCGTCCATACCGATACAAACGCGTGTTCTCAGGACGATCCATTTACTTTTCCATCGTTTCAAAACGTCCTATGTGCCAAAACACGCAGATGAAGCGCCTTTTCGAAGCGTTTTAAAAGCACAGTGTGTAAAGACCCTTACTCTTTCTGTAAACTGACGGAAATCCCTGAGGCTAACGATTAGTTCAGTTGAATCGTGAATCGAGATAAGGAAATCTTTCACTCTTTGCTCGAGTATCAAAGGTTACTCATACAGGGTGATTTTAAAACATGAGCAACTTTTTTGGACTTCGCTCAAATAATAACACTTTTTGTACAGTACATTTTGAATGGACTTATTCTGGCGCTCAAATAATAACACTTTTTGTACAGTACATTTTGAATCTCGAAATTAAAAAAAAATCGTGCATTGGTATCAGAAGGTTTTTGCAACGCTTCTTTTGTAAAATATTTTAAATGGTGTTTGATATCAATAAATTTAAAAAAGAAAAAAAAGTATATTTAAAATTTTAATGTTGGTCTACCCAAAAAGTTATTGTGGGTTAAAGCCGGAATAAGGGTGTTTTAACTAACACCTTGTATAAACCTATAAATCTTGTACTTTAACATATAGATTATTATAGGTATACACGGTAGGTATATTACAAAACGTATCTCAATGACAATAAAAGACCCAACAACGCGTTGACGAGGATCGTTTTAACTAACTCTTAAATGATAATTAACACCTGAAATAGCAATAACATACACCATGAAACATAAACATTGGTAAATTACCGTTTTATGTGTAATTAGTGAGAATATGAGACACATTTGCAGTAAAACTCGGGATATAAACAGTAGTTTATCCTATTTCATGAAATAAACCGACCTGAAGCTTAAAGCTCACTTGGGAGTTACCTCTGCGAGCTTAAATGTTACTGCAAATAAAATTTATAGTTTTAAGGAAATCATAACTCGTCTTTCCTACTGACATCTCAGTAGTGTAAATAACCTACTAGTATAAAAGATAGGAGCTGCAAGGCCAATTCTAACATTCATACTAACTTTTCTCTTAAACATTTCAACAAAACTAAAAACAAAATCAAAAGAGATACATTATAGCCTATCCGTTAAGTTTAATGCGATTCTGACTTCATATTTCACACTTCAACGATGTTATTCATAAGATATTTTGTCCCACTGTACCTCATCCCAAACTTAATTTTGAATACACTCGTAATTCTGAAAAGATTTTCGTCGATATAAATTAGGCTCTTGATAAACCAGCGTTTTAATCTAATCATATTATAGAAAAGCTTTGCTTTTGCTTTTTTATTATGATCAGCTTGAAGCTATCCTATGTTACAAAATAAAAATCGCTGTCTATTTCACACCGGCTTTAGTATCCCTTAGTGTAGTAAGTATAAATACCTATCATGATCATTGCAACCCATAACTGTCCCAGTGCTGGCTTGGATCTCCTCTCACAATGTCTGGTCTACTGCGGATTGGTAGACTTCACACACCTTTGAAAACTTTATGAAGAACTCTCAGGCGTGCAGGTTGCCTCAGGATGTTTTCCTTCACTGTAGCAAGTGATAATTAGTTTCTAGCACGCACATAACTTTTTAAATTAGAGGTGCGTGCCGTAGGATTTGAACTCAGGATCTCCTGTTCGAGAGACCAACATTCAAACCACTATGCTAGCACTACCTATACACTTATTATAAATACCCTACTTACAACAAAACTCAGTCCTATGCACAACGCTCCAGCCTTCCTTCCCCTAGCATCAGCTAGTACTGCGAACAGGGGAGCTGCTGGCAGAGCGACCAGACAAGGAAGAGCCGCGAGCCAGGCCCCACCGGTCAGGGCCTCGGATCCAAGTACACCGGACACCCATCCAGTACTGCAGCCATGTGTGAAACAGGAGAGGTTATCTGGAAAAGAATGGGAGAAACATTTCTGGTTTGGTGGTGAGAAGGATTTCTTAGGGTTCTATACAAAAGCCAACTATAGTAGAGCCATTACAAACGTGCAGACTACGTCATCAATCATTTTATCATAATCTCTCGTTCACACCTATAGGTATATCGGAACTCACTTCCACATTCCAGCGAGAGTTAAGATATGCCTATAAGTGTGAACGAGAGATATGATAAAATGATTGATGACGTAGTTTGCACGTTTGTAATGGCTCAGCTATAGTAGTAGTCCATAGGCGATGCTGATCACTTCCTAACTTTCAGGTACTTCTACTCGTTAATTAACTTTAGCAACTATGTATTACATATATAAAACCACTTACAAACGGACGCAGCCACTAGTCGACGAACAGATCCTCTCCATCTTTTTGATGATGTCCTTTCTATTCGATTTCTGGAACAAATCAAATAAAGGTGTTTGAGGTGTAGCCGATGAAGCGCTCGTAGCAGCTTGATAAGATATTAAGTAAACAACGAAAATACTGAGTTAAGCAGCCCATTAATGGTTTATTACATGGGTAAGAATCTCTACTCTTTTCTCATAACTGAGGAGGCCTTGAGGAGAACTGAGGATGCATCATAACGCAGATCCAGTGAGATTTGTGACCCAAGATGATCCAATAGAGACGGCTTCAATTAATCGCAGCTGCCTGTTCAAAGCACTTCGTCTATTGGTAGCCTTAGAGGCGAGCACAAGTCTCAAAGCTTTTTAGTCCATTTCCAACATGGCGTAAAGATTGATGTCTGATGACAATACCCGATACAGCGAGGCCTAACGTGCCATTAATAGCACGGAAGTGCTCATTACATTTCTTGCAACTGTCACCCATCCGTCAGAAGTTGCTTAACTTTGTAGATCACTTAAGATCGATGCAAGCTTCCAAGGTTTCCTTAAATTTAATGTGGCAGTAGGATTCCCTGTGTCGTAGGTGGCATGGACAACACAAATAACATATCACTGACACCCATGACCCAAGAATAAACATTTATCTGTCACATAAATATCTGCCCCGGCCGGGAATCGAACCCGGGACCCCTCGCTTCGCAGGGTCACTACCAACTAGGCTACAGAGTCGTGAATGTTGCCGAAAAGCTTAAATAGTTTATAAAAGTAACGATTCGCGCTAAGCAATAGTCATCACACCAATGCATCACTGGTGTTGTTTAATTTCATTTCAACCGCACAATTTAAATATTCTCGCTATTAAGATGCGTGTTACCGCACAGTTTCATGAAATTTTCATGAGCTAAAAGCTGAAATAGTAATATTATGCAACTGTTTTGCATAGGTTCTCATATTGCAAATACTTCGTAACTATGATGACACGAACTTTTGCTCTAGTTGATAGTGAGTATCTTTTAAAGTTAATTTTTATGGAAATATCCGATAGACAAGTAAAAGCTATTTGATGGTAAATGGTACGTCGACCAGAGATTTCCATAACCCAAAATCAGATACATAGTAATCATTAATATGAAAACATAAAACCTGGCGTTATATTAAAAAACTTCATACTTAGCATAATTATGTAACTTCAGTGGAGTCGAATCCAATAACACTTCTAATAATTTAACAATCTGTCAAACCGTATGAGCTGTAAACCATGCCAAAGAGATTGGCATACATACATCCGTACATACTGTCACAAAATATTTTCAAACGAACTCTTTATTATTAGATAATATTCTCAAACTTTCAAATAATATTCTCAAATCACTCGAACTCTTCTATCTAGGGAAGATTTGTAAAAAGAATTTCCGAAAACGCAAATATTGTAACTCTTACAATTACAGTACAATCGTATTAAGTACAGCAATTTGTAACTTACAACGTCGTTAGCAAAACACCTCATTATGTTGAAATCTGTCAAACTGTCAAAGAGCTGGACTACATACATACGAACATACTCTCGAAAAATATAACCCTCTACTAGCGCAGTTGTGTAAAAATAATAAAAAAGACGAAAATATTGTAACTTACAATTACATTACAATTGTAATAAGTGCCATTTGTAACTTACAACGTCGTAAGCACACCGAGGTCGTAGCAACGAAAATAATTTTCTTTGTACAAATGCACTTAGCTATTCAAAAGCAAGAGGCTTTAAATCTTCAAGCATCACTTATCGTTAGTGTTGCGGTACGGAAATTATTCTCTTGAGTTTCAAACAAAGCTAAAACAAACAACCTTGATTCTCTTTCTACTAGGGCCCGATAACTTAACTAAGAATTTCACTGTTATTCAAGTGACAGTGGATTGTGATTTAATTATAGGGACCAATATATTTTGCAAAGAATTTCAGTACCTTAACTTGCCACACTATTCAGTTGAGACCCAATTAGGTCTCAATTGAAGCAATTGTAAATTTGCAGTTTTGGACCATTGGTTCCTGGAAACTCATCGTTGAAAACATTTAACTAATATTATTTTTTAATAGACTTTACCCTCCTATTTGCAAAAGTCCTACGAAGACTTCGAGGGGTTAAAGAGTTGTCGCAAACTTTTTTAGACTGTTTAAATAGTATGTATGTTTTGAAATTTTGTTTTAATTTCAATAAAGAACATCTATATCTGCCTATGAAGGGACCTTCTAAGTTGAATCATTGAGTTTTGAATGGCGTATAATAATGGTTGGTTTAGAATAGTGCTCCATTTCAAAGCGTAAGCTTTCTAAAGAGCTCATCACCATTACATAATGAAAGGCGTTGGTTTGTAGGAAAATAGAGTATTTTGTAACAGATTCAAGCCGCCTCTTCAATTCAATATTCGAATCGATTCGTCTTTGATTTTAAGTTCACGGTCATTGAGATTTCGAATTCTTGCCTACTATGTTTTATCTTTGCAAGGTCAATTTATTTACAATTTACTTTTTTGGATTTCATGTGATATTATGAAAGAATCGTGTGAAGGTTCGACTAGAAGACCAGGCAGAAGTTGTCCTGAAATATATTTTATCTGTTACATTTTGAATGATCTTCTAATTTTCCACATCTACTTCCAACCCTTAATTTTCAAGCACTTACAGTCAATTCTCATTAGATTGAACAATTTTTGCTACGACGACAGTATTTTAATATTTCTTATTTTTAGTTAGTACTTAGTAATGTTAGTTTACCCTTAAACTATCACGATATTAACACCACTTACAAGTTCAACTGTGGTCCTATATCATACTTAATTCCTCTAAAATATATCACAAAGTATTTATTAAAATCGGTCTAGGCGTTTAGGAAGATATCAGTGACAAACACACGCTAGGATTTTATAGAAAAAAAATAAATAGCGGTTAATGTACTTGATAAACAAAATGTTAAACATATAAATTGAATAATTATTGTATTGTCAACATCAGCAAATGTTTATAAAAAGATCAGAACCAGATAACATTCTAGAATAAAAGATTGTTGAAGACAAACATTTGATTTTCTTCGTAGGTGCTACTGCCCCGAATGTCGCACTGAATTATTGAATTTCCAATCCAATACCTAACTGTATTGATGTCACATCACTTGTAAGTTGAGAATAATTCAGTAAGAAATACATCATTCAGTAAACAAGTTATTTTAGAACGATACTAAAAAGTGTAGGAAAAATCATCCTACTAAAATTATAAATGTGAAAGTTTGTAAAGATGTTTGGATATTTGGATGTTTGTCCCTCCTTCACGGTCTAACCGTTGAACGGATTAAGCTGAAACTTGGTACACAGATAGGTTGCATCCAGGAATAGGACATAGGATACATTTTATCCCGATTATAGGTTCCCTTGGGACGAAATCAATATTTTGTTTATCGACTTTTCCGCGGGCGGAGCCGCGGGCATCGTCTAGTACTTAATAAAAATGTTGATTGACTGACAGACACGCTAGAGCCTAAACGGATAGACCTAGAAGCATGAAACTTGGCACAGAGGTTCCTTCTAGAGTGTAGGGGAGCACTACGGACGGATTTTTGGAAAGTCCCACTTTAAGGGGGGGAAATAGGGGATGAAAGTTTGTATGAAAATAAAAAAAAAATTAAAGCAAGCAGTTTGCAAATTAGTATTTAGGTTTTCGATACTAAGCTAAGAAGTGCGGTTTAAAAAAATTTTGGAAAATAACCCATAAGGGGGTGAAATAAGGGATGAAAGTTTGTATGAAAATTAACCAAATCTTAAAGCTAGCAGTTTTCAATATCGTGTTTAGGTGTATGGTTGAAAAGGATAAAGAACCTTATTCAACGATTTTTTTTAATCAACCCTTAAGGGGGTAAATATCACCGCAAAACTATAATTTCCGCAAGTAAAGCTGCGGGCAACAGCTCGTAAATTATAAGAAGATACTTTAAAGAATTAGCAACCTGTAAGGAGTGAAACTTAATACAAAGACGACAAAGATAACTTTAAGGACTGTTACTTAATTTGTACTAAAATATAGTTACAAAAAATAGTATATCTTTGTCATGGATAGGGCTGTGTGTTGTACGTGAATACATTTATTTATGTAACAGATTATTTTTTTAAAATAAAATATTACTCGCTTATTTTTTTAATTCTTTGATCCTTTAGCTATCCAATCGTATAATTAAATTTTGGATGTAGACGATAGATTCGAATTTATAAAGACAAACTGTCTCCCACGATTATGTTATCATTAGATTTTTAGGATTGCCTCCATATGGCAGCAAATTTAAAAGACGTATTCACGTCAAAAGTAGTTCATACCACAAACTTTAATGAAGATACGATCGAAATCCTTTACCAAAACTTCGTAACGTCCTAACGCGTGTAGCAATTGGAATATCGATAAACAATACTGTGGTTCTAGTACTTAATAATTCATACTTCCATTCAGGTCAGCTGTAGGTACTGAAATAACACAAGAATATTTAGGGTAAGAAGTATTTTTATTTATACCTTAAAATCGATTTGTGTGAGCGTTGGGCTATTTTGACGAGCTGTAGACTTTGAGACTTTACACACGATGTTTTTAAAAGCGTGTGTGTAATTTTGTAATACATTTTATTTTATTAATTTTTGATCCTATTATAATTTAAAGTTTATTGTATTTTTTGAGACCCCATTAATATGAGTATGCAATGAAAGGATAATAGCTAGACTGGTAGAATAGAGTACATCATAAAAATATTAAAAAAAAACACGATGAACATCACAAAATGGTGTACCATTATGGTCAAACGCGCTGAAAATGCGCAACAAAAACGTACGTCCGGCGCGTTAAAAAGGAGATAATAAGTATTTACGGTAATTACCTTATTACCTAGCTTTTATCTCGAAAGCCAAAAGCTACCTAAATGGTAGGAACTCGGTTTTAAATTCTTCATATAGCACTCTTACACATGATTTCCGTAGTAGCTAAGTACTAAGTACAGTACACTCGCTAGGCAGTAAATAATTCAGAAACACGCAACGCTGTGTCCGTTTTACTTACGGACAGTAACTATTACTATCAGCGATAAGCGATCAAGCTGATAAGGGGATTATGTAAAACTAAAAAATAAGACTTCTTACAATCTGTATTGCGTAATGGTTATATCACCACCGTTAAATAATATCCTGGGTTAAATTACCACGTAGTAATTTTAATCTTATCTCGGTCTAGGTGGGTCCTATGTCTATGTATGTGTCTACCCATGATACAGGAATAGCTTGTGGAACTATGAGCGGATAGTAGTATTTATTTGTTTATTTAAAAGCGGTTTTTACTATCATTATTAATACTCGATGGTAATAATTCTGTAAGGTCTTTCATAAGTATATAAATAAAAATCTTAATGCTCAAGTATATAAATAAAATTCTTAATGTTTTTTATTAATAAATATTTTTTAAACGTGTCAATGAGTTATTGTTTCTAATCTCCTAATTATCAGTCTCAATAATAAAACTGTAATGGGCTCAAATTATTGGATATTTAATAAGTAAATTTAATTAATATACATAGGCTTTCAAATCGATATACCTATGTAGAGCCCTAAATATATTACTTTTTTTGCTGACTAAGACAGTTATGCGCTGCGATGAATGCACTTGAAATAGTTCATCGCTTCATCGCAGGTAGTCAGACTTTCATTATAGTACAAAGGAAAAGCTGAATATAAGCGATCAATTCTTTTTAGACTCAGAAGTAGGTTGGTTACTAACTGAGGTTATAATTAGTAACGTTTGTTTAACTACTTAAAGTTATTCTTCAAGGTCAAGTTAAAAATTTATAACTACCCAACATTTTGTCGACTATTTTGTTGTGGAGTTTTCAATTTGTGAAGAATTTTATAAAGTTATTGTGGCCACTGTGGTACTTTTATAGGTACTTATTTGTTTGTTTTAAATTTTAATATGTAAAAAAAATTGAAAAGAAGATATGTTATAGGCATGCTCAACTTGAAGACACAAAGATGCCCAATTGGGTTCTTTTTTACTTAATTTTTTTTTTGTATAGAAAATAGGACGTGTTCAAGTATTGTATTATTAAACCCTCTGTTCCCCCTATGTGACGCGACGTAACGTTTTCCTCTACCCTCCCTCCCTCTCCCTAAACGTTACGTATCACACAAATGACAATTTTTTTTTAATTCTCAGTTTACCGATTTAGAAGAATTATAATATTCCCTACTATTTTTACTAATAAAAAACAATGTTACGTAACGCCTTGTTCGACCCCCCTTCCACCTACGTAACGCATCATAACATTTTACAAGACCACCCTTCCCCCCAAATTGTGTTACGTAATACTTGAACAGCCCCATACCTAACTACCTATAGTGTACTGATATTCTAACCTTTAACATTTGGTGATTTTCTCGATCAACAAAAATTCGTAGATAATAGAGGCAATAAATAATAGCTAACTAATGAATAAAAGTTGGTAAAACTTCGCCGACAAATGGAGAAACTTCGTCGATTTATAATGGGATTAGATGCTTCGTCTAGGGCCTTCGATACACCTGCTTGCATCCTTTAACAAGTTTTGAGCCCCTTTATGACCCTAACTAACCCATCAGTGACCCACTATTGAGTACATCCTAGTAACTATGAAGAACTTGAGTTAGTAAGTTAAACTTTAAATATGACGGAACACCAACCAAATACTTTTTACTTTATGGAAATAGTTGACCCGCCCTCGCTTCGTTTCGGTAAATGTATGCGGAAACGAAAGTAAAAAAGTAAGGTAAAAATCTATTACATAAAAAGCGTCATAAATAATCCGCAGATAAATGTGATCGATACTTTGCAATAACTCAACGGGATCCGACACCGCCCGAAATGCGTATCACGTACTGTACTAGTTCTATGAAATATGTCGCCCGTAACGTTAATATCAGTTTATGAACCTAATATAATGCTGCAATATTAAATCAAAACTAGTTGTCCGCCCTCGTTTTGTTGCAGTAAATACATACATTATACATACGTAGGGGGTTATTTCCTATGGTTATTTCTACTCAAGAATTTCCGGCGTGAAATAATAACTCAGTGATATTAAGTACCTATTATAGAAAAAGAATAACATACTTATGCTTACTTAGGTGCGAAAGCGAGCTAATTAGACCACATATTATTTTTCATTCAATCTATTCAAAGCGGATGACTAGTCCGGCGAAAACGCTTTTTTGGTATAAAAATCATAGTAGGTAATTATTGCTACTATTTTATCAATTAAAAGCACGATTCTTTTGCTGTTTTAAATGAAATAAATCAAATTATTTCATATTAATTTAGGGCACCAACAGTCATTCTTCTTTTGGCCGCAGCAAATCGCGTTTTAGATGCTTTTCAGTATTGATGCAAACGGAAAAACGTGACATAGGATATTATTATTATTAGTACTATATTAGCGTTTATGCCCGAGACACTTAAGCCCTTATTGAAGTAGCTAAAATAAAGCAGAAAACATAAATTTTTAATAGAAACTCAATACCTATTATTTTACTAAAGAAAACCATTTCCCGGTACAAACAATCTTAGGAGTAGCCTTATAAACTACATAGCCAACTTTCATCTGAATCGATCCTATGATTTCCGTGTAATGCAAACTTTAGCCAGTTTAGATTTTATTTGCTAGTCCTGAAAGACTACTAACTTAATAACTCAAATACAGACCAAACAAAAATCTGTGGACTGAAATCTATAGGGACAGAAAAATAAATAGCTACCTACTCGTATGTCAAGAGAAATAAACTTGCCAAGTGAGTATTGGACCATAATGTAAAGTAGGGTTCCGTATTTACCTAATTACTCAACCCGAAATAGTTTTATAAAGAAGTTTTTATTCTACCATCATCATGCTAAATGTACATTATACCCAGAGTAAATTCTCGTTAGTCTTACATTCTTGACAGAGTTATTTCTTATCCTGACTATGCGAATAGTGCAATTGTTACCACGCCGTATTGTCGTTCAAAGGGACCAGGGTTCGATTTCCAGCGGGGCAGAAGAAAATAATTTTAATTTCTCTTCTCGGCCTGGGTATACACCTGGGTTTTAAGCTTTTATAAGCTTTTGTAAAAAATAAATTATTTTGATATTTGCTAAAAAAAATACTAAGCCTAGTATGGCTAGGTTCGCAATATGTCTAATCTAAAGGTCTTAGCTAGATCTAAGACGAACGTACAGTGAGAAATTGAAGGTTCTCGAGTGGTAAACATAATTCTAATTGTTCCCTCAGTTTGCAAAAGAAAACAAAAATATAATGGCTTCACTTGAATTGAATCGGTAACGAGAAAATGTTGCTTCGACGATGTGGTTTTTGCATTAATTGACTGCGCTATTTTCTCATTTCCTTTTCTATTTATCAGTTGCACCGTTCTTATACTTACTGACCCGTGAGATTCTATAATTGTACAAACCGTCTAAGTGTGTGTAAGTTACTGATAGCTTAGGGTTCAGTATGTATAAGTTTCGTAAGTTCATGAACTACTTAATCGATAACCCATAAAGCTTTGGCAAAGGTTTTTAGATAGTGATCAATAGTGATCAATACACAAAAATCGTGGGAAGTTATTATGTCTCCCAATGGACTTAGAGATGGCTTAACGACAGTCATCTAACGATTAGAACCGGGTCGGCTTAACGTGCTCTCTGAAGCGCGAAATCGCGCAAGAAATTTGACTCAAGCGATCACCCATCCACTTTCCGACCGCGCCTGCAGTTGCTTAACTTTGACGATTTTTGACGCAAGCTGGCGACTATTGAGCGCGTCGTTTAGTACTAATAGCATCGTTATGTAACGTAGGGAACCCTAGAAAGGGTCGTTTATAAAAAGAACTTCTTAACAAGCCAGTATAGTCGGTGACAGATGTCTCCCCGCCAACGCGCGCCGGGTAATGTCCAAAGATTAATGGTAAATAACAACTTTAAAGTTACGTTGTGAAGAGCATTAATTAAATGTTTTTATTGTTTTTCTTTTACTTATTTTGTGAAAAGTACCTAACGTCGCTTTCGTTATGTTATCTCGGAAGTTTTTAACTTATAGGTAACTTATATAAAATTGTATGATTTTTTACATTTTCTGGGGCCGTGGGTTCGAATTCAAACTAATGAAATATGGAGAAATCGTTTATCAATATATACGAGATATAAAAGGAACCAAATGGGGTAGCAATTGTTACGTATATAATATAATAATCAATAGGCTCTAACCAGTAGTAAACCACTTACAATTCAAACTACGTAACAGGCTAAAGTGAAAATGTAACACTAAGTAACAAAGTATAATAAATTTTCTTAAGCCCTAAAACGGAAGTATAACCGTGGATTTAACCACTGTCTAGAAGTAGGTCGAGTTAACTTTGAACTTTAAACTTTAACTGTTCATATCATGTGATGGTATTTCGACCGACTACCTATAGTGGTGACCATAAAGTTAAACTTACTGGGACAGTAAGTGATATAGGTCAGTGCATGAAAATGTAATTGTTGAATTTAATTGCGAAAAACTAAATATACTATCTGTACATTTTTATAATAAAAATCTAGCATAGGGGCCGTTAAGTATTATATACTAAAATGGGGGGGTTGTAAAATGTTAAATATGATACGTTATGTAGGAATATTGACTGAGTCTTAGACTTTGTTGATGTGTGTATGTTTTTATTACTCATAAAAAACTAGGGAATATAATACTTATAACTCTGTAAAATTGAAGCATTTTTAGACAAATATGGTCATATTTTGTGTGTTACGTAACGCTTAGGGAGGTTACAGAAATATGTTACGGCGCGTTACTTTTCAAAAATTGCGTTACGTTATACTTGAATGATACTATACGTGTCACTGAACTCCTAAATAGCTGCACCGATTTAATAAAAAAATAGGGTGCGAGGTGACCCGAAAATTGGGTTAGAAAAACAATAGGACCTAGTGATGCTATCGTCGAGCTTTTCTAAGGGATCAATCTAACTGTCTTTTGTTTTTGCTACAACGCAGCGATAAAATGTCGCAGGGATACTATTAACCGCTCGACACTTTGTCGTATGAACGTTGGCAATTTGAAAAGTTTTCCAATCAACCCTTGATGGACTTGGTGTCGACTTGCAAATTACTAACATATAGACTGGTATATGACGCTAAATTGTTTGCAGTTTTGACGTGAATACGTCTTTAAAGCTACCATGAGAGGGCAATCCTAAAAGCCTAATGATAACAAAATCGAGGGACGCAGTTTGGCGTTGTAGTTTCGAATGTATCGTCTACATCCAAAATTTAATTATACCACTGGATAGGTAAAGGATCAAAGAATTAATTACAGTGAGTGAGAACAGTGAAAAATCGCGCGCGGTGGAGGGTGAAGCGCCGCAATTTTGATGTTATTTTATGTCATAAATACATAAATAAACATATTTTATTAAAAAAAAATACTCGTAACTTAAAGTAACATAAGGTGCTGTAATATGGAGAAGAAAGGGGAAAGAAACTCCTCCGCACATCTTTTTAATAAAGGAATAACAATACATAATTTTAATTACAAATTATAGTTCTATTGTTGTAGCCCTACAGGATTGTCCCAGAAACCTAAAAATTATGGTAATGATGTGAGTTTTTAAGTGTAGAAGTGAATATATCGATTTGTGCTGTTCGTAGTAATGTTCGTATTGTGTTGAAACACTGCTGACGGATATACATGACACGCGCAGGGAAATGGTTGTTCGATAGACAAGACACGGAAATATAGAGTCAATATCGAATCTAACTCGAGTTTGGTAAACGATTTGGAACTTGATTCTACATTTTTTTTTAAACAATAATTTTTACTTTATTTTTCATTTGGCCAATTTTACAATAAAGAAAAATACAATAACACCTCCTCCGTATATAACACGTGTAACATTTATACATACATACGAATCTAATTATATACTTCTATGTCTATTTGGGTACTGTATACATTACGCATACATACATACATACATACATACGTACATTATTCATACACCTATACATACACTCTTAAAATTTTACTCTCTTTCTAGTCTGTCGGATACAAAAAAATAGAAAAATGTCTATCATTACAGAAAGTATGAAAGTGGGTACTTACAAAGTACCTACCTACATCTGTAAAAGTAGGCCAATCATGTAAGCCGAACCGACCTAAAACGTTTACGTAATAATAATCAAATCTCAAAGTTTCCTTATTAACATTTCAAATAAAATTACATGCTGTAACTTACGAAATTCTTTGAAGGAACGAAAACTTTTGAAGCGAAAGAAACTGCCAAGTTAGGCTTCGTAACATTATTAAAATTCAGATATAAAATCGGTATAACAATTTTGTGAAATCTTAAAATCTTGTACTCTTCCTACTAATACCTAAGACCTGCAAAACTATCACACTTTTGAACCTTATTAAAAAAAAACAGTTATTTTTGTTAATGACTTTTTTTTCAGCTATCTCTCAAAAGAAGATTAACAACTATGAAGGTTTTATATACTAAATTAAACTGTTTTTCGAGTGCTTTTTATTTCGATAGTAATATCTTGTGTACTTAAAAAGTTATTGCACTTTTTAAAATGTGACACTTAGTTTTGCAGGCCAGTTATAAATGTGAAATTGTTTGGATGTTTGTAAGTCCTTCACGCTCTAACCGCTGAAAGGATTAAGCATAAGCTTGGCACACGCTTATTTCGCGTCCAAGAATAGGACATTGGATAAATTTTATCCCGATTGTAGGTTCCCTTGGGATGAATACAATATTTTTTTAATATTTTCTCGCAAGTTAATTTTTTAATAATCTTAATACAAGTCTATTTAAAAAGTTATTATAAGGATGCGTGTTCACTTATCGATCGTAGTTCCTCATTATAAATTCAAGAACAGTCGGCTTTTAATATTTTACGGTGAGCTATTATGCATTTTTTAATGATGCCTATTACTCTATCACATAAAAAGTAAGCGTCTTTTTCGACTTTCATTTTTTTTAATGTATAAAAGAGACGTAAAATTAAATGAGTTACGTTTTGTAGTCCATCCGACTAATATTACAAATGTGAAAGTTTGTAAGGATGTACAAATATTTGGATGTTTGGATGTTTGTCCCTCCTTCACGCTCTAACGGATTAAGCTGAAACTTGGTACACAGATAGGTTGCATCCAGGAATAAGATATAGGATACATTTTATCCCGATTATAGGTTCCCTTGGGATAAATACCATATTTTTTGAATCTACTCTTCTGCGGGCAAATCCGCGGGTGACGTCTAGTCTTTCATAAATGGAACAATATTCAGATATATTCGTTTTCATATTGGCGCAAAAATTATGAGTCATAACTTTAACATTTTTGTATGTGTATCTTTGTGTGTCTGTTTGTGTGTCTATGTGTGAGTGATTTCTTGATGAACAGTAGCTGTAAAACCAATTATCTAACCGATTTTAACTCGCTTTATTATAAATATAGTTAGTTAAGGTTCAATTTTGACCACAGAGCGGTCCTCTAGTTTAATTTTAACCACTGAATTATGACTATAATTCAATCTATCAATCGCAATCTATATTATTGAATACCGCAAAATGACTCATGACTCATAATGATAGTATCATTATGTCAGTGTCCAGTTTCAATTTATTGCTTTATTAGATGAAATTGAAAATTATTTACTAACCTGACAATATGAGAGGAATAATTAAAGTACTTATTACGACATTTTCAGAATTATTTAGGGATTGTAATACCAATATTTGTCATTTTTTTAAAGGATATGACTGCGAATTTGATATACGTAAAAGAACAATATAGAGAAACTAACAGTAGTTAATCTCACGTATGTAGGTACTTCGTTTCGGATAGTGCGTAAGCGTCTTTCACTAAGGTTTTCAACTACGGACTTACCAAAAATGTGTGATACTAAAAGAAAATAAAATCAGACCATGTAATGTGACAATCCTGAATGACAGCTTAAAATAAATCCGTGTGGTGAACAGTGTCTATGCGCGTTGTTCGAGCGCGCTCAGTATGGAGTTTAACTACTGTCAATCTCTCTATATTGTGCTGTGGGGGTTAACCTCTGTTAGTCTCTACTAGTGGACCCGCCTTCGCTTCGCTTCGGTAAACCTATGCCGAGACGAAAGTAAAAAAGTAACCAAAGTACTCCTTATTACATCAGCTACCCGCCAGTGAAAGTCTCGCTACAATCGGACCAGCCGGTTCAGAGATTAGCCGGATCAAACAGACAGACAAAAGTTAAAAAATTATATATTTTGGTACGTGTACCGTATGTACATACGAGTAACGTATGCGTTAAGTAAAAAGCGGTTATTTTAATATTACAAACAGACACTTAAATTTAATCTAGTTGTACCTATAGATTTTGTACACATTGTACAGTTTATTCTTGAGCTTAACTATGTACAATGTCACTTCCCGGGTCGACTGTAAGCGGATATTGTCCCGGCTGGGATCCGGTTGACGGAAGAGAGGGTTTCCCATGTGGGTTATAAATATAAAGTAGGTCCATCTGACAGTACTAAACTATCGCACTAAGGTTAAGTCTAGATAGCATAGATTATTCAGTTAGGGTGACTAACAGGTAAGTAATAACTAAGCAAGTAGCTAATAATTAATAGATCGAAAAAACCTCGACTGCTTATTTTTTTTTTCAGAATTAGTTGGCGGTATCTATAGCCCATAACGCTCTTACAATCGAGAAGAATCGAATGTCATCTCACCATAATAATAATGTCACGTAGAGCTTGCCATAGAAGTGGACATACATACATAGGTACGCTCAAAAACATTACCCTCCTGCCTCCTCCATTAGGTTAACTGAAAAGTTTTAAATAACGGATTAATTTTTTTTTTTGAAATCGGTGTCAATGAAGCCAAATTGGATGGAGCGCTACTAGCAAAAATTTTTGAGGGTTACATGTTCAGTATTGGGCTATTAAATTGTTCTAGCTATGACTAATACCTACTAATATTAACCCTAAACTTATCAACTAACACTGTTAACTTGAAAAACATTCAACCCTTAGGAGCAAATAAATTTTCAGCCCAAAACCTAATAAATATTGTGAAAGACCCGTATTTCAGACGTGAAGGGTATTTGCTGGGTAACCATAAATCTATGCCCAGTGTTGGGATGGCCTGTCAAATAATGGGTTAATGGTTTGGCCCGTTGGTAAGTACTTTCAATTTATACAAACGTCGAGTTTAAACTAGTTTTTTTTAAGATGAAAAGAGCTTTATTATACAAAAAAAGCAGATAATATAATGATGTTATTCCCGTGTTCAGCTTGAAAACAACCTATTAGGTAATTTTTTTCTTTTTTTTTACACGCTAATTCGTTAGGGAGAACAACAGAACCTTTTTTAAAAAACTTTTTCATTTATTTTTAAGCCGGTTTCAGCGATTTAGCCTAGATTTTGTGTAAATACGTATACTTCGATTTTAAATTTTTTACTTCAGTCGTGAATTTTTTTTTAATTTTAGTTTTGTTTTCATCATTTACAACTGCAGGACACTAAGTTAGCTGAAGAAATAAAAAAACATTTTATACATGTCACTAAATAAAATCTACTTTAAAATTTTTCATAGTTTTCTAACAATAGGAATGCTAACTAAGTTCCGTTTTCAAAGGTCACTATTACCATAGATATACTCACACGTAGACACTGATGTGAAAAACAACTTTTATGTTCAAGAATTATGGCTCTTATGTTAACTGTTATGTTATTTATTACACATTTACGTAGCAGAGTAACTAACAATGTCTATGGCTATTCAAGAAGCGTGAAAAAAACAACTTGTATTGTTGGATGGATAGTTGCTATTGGCCCTATTCGCCTTTAAAGCTTCATGCGAATAGATGGGAGTATAGAAACCTCAAGCTAAAAGAAAATATCGGGTATATCTGTGTCATGGACACGGCTGTGCGTTGTACGTGAATACGTTTATAAATGTTACAGGTAATTTTGTTTAAATAAAATATTTTTATTTATGTATTTACGTCTCGCTTATTGTAATTGATTCTTTGATCCTTTTAATTAAATTAATTTTGGATGTAGACGATTGATTCGAAATTATAACGCCAAACTGTATACGCTGATAAATATTATCTAGTATTTTTCAAGATAGCACCCTTATGGTAATAAAATTATGTGGTACCAAATTTAAAGACGTATTTACACGTTAGGTACAATTTAAACAACCATCCTCCACTTTGTAGTCGATGTTAGTAAGCCAAGACATAATACTAAACTTCTAAGTGTGCTGTGGTCTAAAAAAGATTTGCAATCCCTGGTCTAGACAGTCTTTTTGGCGACACATAAGAGAATGGACTAACATTTTACTGTTTTGTTGGCCGAGCGACAAACAATTTTTCAGTTTTGTTGTTTACTTCACCAGTCTGATTCTAGCTGAGATAAAGCTACGTTCCTACAAGCGATTCTAAAACAAATTTATATGGCATTTGTTAGTTTGGGAAATGCTATTTTTATAAATCTCTGGCTTGATGCAATTTATAGATAGCGAGAGATTATTTTCAAAGAGATTTTACGGAACAACTAGATTTTACATGAATTAGAAAATATGATTATGATTGTATTGTGTAGTTCTTTTATCCGTAACTATCTACCCGCCCTTGCTTCGATTGGAGAAGAACTTGCTAATCTTTTATTTCAAACGTTACATCATCATTTCCGTATAATATAAAAAGTTTTCGAACAGGTCAAAATTTGTGTCAGTAAACAGTGTTTTTATGTGCGTTTTTCGAGCGCGCTTACTATTCAGTTTAACTACTGTTAGTCTATTTATACTGTGATACTAATTAACCCTAAAACGTCTCATAGTATTGTTCTTAAATACGGCCGTAAGTCTTAGTCCATATCTCTCGGACACAGCATGAGAAGCTTTGATACATAAAACATGTATCACATGTATTTTTATTCAGACAAATGGCAGAACCTCTATTGTACGAGAAGCAATTTGAAATATGTGCGGAAAATGGAAAATTTTAATGCGAGTGTTTTGATAAAGCAGAACCGGTACATTGTTCTTTGTAAGCAACTTTTACTCAACGCTTTTAAGCTGGCTTATTATGCTTATTATGCAAAACAGTGTTTGTAAAACGGATACGATTTTTAGTTGATTAGACACGGGTTAAAATAAGGTGATTGCGCCAATGATGGACAAGGTTTTAATTGATTTTACTTTAACTATAAAAGTGCCTATGTTGTATTCGTTGTTTTGCCTAGCTTGTAGTTGACAAATTATGTACCTAATGTTTAACTCATTTTATTGTATTGTAATAAAAGTTATTATAATAACTCTTTTATGTAAAAGGAAAGATTGTTACTTTGTCTTAACTATTTCGTTATAACGAAATTTAGTTAGGCAATATGTATGCTGTATGTATAAGGTAGGTAATTTGTATGCTGAAAAATGTAAAAATTTAAAACTTAGATTATATTTTTTGTCCTGTTACGACATTACTATGTTCACGCAGAACGAATTTTGGGACAAAACTTTAAGCAGTTTTATAACCTGAAAATTAATTAAACCTAATTTAATTTAATTATTTCGAAGATTTTATATTAATTTTTACGTCACTAATTTAGCCGGACCGTTGAGTGGTTTTATACAAAAACTGATATTCTTCTTCTTTCTTCTTTTATACTAAACCTTTATCTAAAATGCCCATTATCGGTGCATGCACTTAATTCTGTACTCAGCTTATGCAAATTCGGTCGAAAGATTTTTCTACGACAATGTAATTTTTACATAAAAAAAACTTTTACAGCTTTACTCAAATTTTTATGGCTTCATTTAAGAGTCGGAAATCTTATCGCGTACTTTCATTTTACACTTTAGACCAGGAAGTGAAGAGGACTGTATCGTGTAGTATTTTGAACCAACCTTTAAATCTTGATGGGTAAAAAATACAGTAAAAACTTCGCTGATGATTTTTCAGATGAGTTCCCTCTTAGATTGAGCCCTTCAACTTCACAATATCGAGGTTATTTTTACAATGACGCCACTAAGCATCGATCTCTCTATAAGTAGACGCTGGAACATGTTCTAAGCGAGGGACGGATGGTTATTAATATTACGGTAACACCTGAGCGCTTTTAACAGTACGGTGGAGGCATTCATTCGACCATTTGCCTGTGGGTGAGGTAAAAGGCAGTTTTTTTCAGAGTCTTTTATATATGTTTAATCAATATTTTTCTGATAATTCTGGACATATAGTTGGCACCTGACTTGAGAATTACTGATAGTCTAAGAAAGTTTTTATTCGGACTGCGGAGACTTTATGAATTATGTAGATTCATCCGTTCCCTCAGAACTTCCGAATTAATTAACATAATTTAACAAATGAGGTATTGTTGAAAGCGTCTTTTGTCCGTTGGTTATAATTTAAATGATATTACATCAAATTGAATATGACGCCATCTAGGAGACAAAAAGTAAACTATAAAGGTTTTCGTTTATG
This sequence comes from Lerema accius, assembly GCA_001278395.1. NCBI lineage: Eukaryota > Metazoa > Arthropoda > Insecta > Lepidoptera > Hesperiidae > Lerema > Lerema accius. The sequence continues at coordinate 1,185,421 of LGAG01000228.1, forward strand.
TAGAGTATAAAAAAAATGTTGTAGCATCAATTGCAATCGCCTGTCGCTAAGTCCTGTCGCTTGCTACGTTCTACGACATCGTACCTTAAGACATTATTATATATAATGCAAACAGAAATTTGTAGATATATTATGTTATGCAAATACGGCACGTGCCAGTCGTGTTCGTTTGCAGAAAATCCTGTTCCTAATGTGACTGGAATAACATAATTCCGATGTTATTTCTCCAATATCTTCGTGAACGTACTTGGCATAAATATGTTATGAAAGATAATATGGAATAGGAGCTGAGTAAATACTGAACTTTATTGGAAAATAGAAGGGGCGTTATAAGCATGTCCTTAGGAGTTTTGTAACATGATTAAAACCTGATTCGTAGTCACTGACAATGAAAACGAACCCATCGACACTTCACATATTGAAATTTGCCAAGTTAAGCTAAATAAATAAATATATCCATACAATGAAAAAAATTATCATCTCAAAAAACATTAAAACTGCATTTGGTGCAGTCGGTTAAACAACAAATACTGCTCTTTTAGTTTATTATTATGTCTTGCAAGCATGACAAGCTATACGAAATCTAAGCACGTGTATGAAATTTCCACTATACACCGTTTCCTATGACTCTTCTATTTATACCCATCTGTCAATTCCCGCGAGGAAATGTAGGCTAAATCGAAAGGCAATTGAAAAGACACGTCGATCAAACTGAGTGACAAAATAGGGCCCCGATTCTGCTAAATTAACTACAAGGCACCACGGTTACAATTTTAGTGAGATCTATAATTGATTAGATGTAATTGAATTATCTTAGTGACTAATTGTCTATTCTGGAAAAACTTACGAGTATTACCTCATTCAATATGTAAATTGTTAAAAAAAATATACAGCGGCTGAATTGAGAACCTCGTCCTTTTTTGAAGTTGGTTAATTACTTTATGATACTGTTAGTGACGTACATTTATTAACAATCATAGCTGTAGTGTCCAAAAATTACAACTTTACTTTAATAAGGGAGTGTTCAAGTATTTCGTAACGCAATTTTTAAAGTTATCTGTATTTTCCCCCCTCCCCAAATGTTACATAGCACACAAATTACCATTAAAAAACATCTAAAATATTGTAATTTTGTCGTGATAGAAGAATTAAATATTCCCTACTTTTTTACTCCCCGAAATACGAAATTAAAATTTTTTTTCCAAAAAAAAGTATTTTTGCTATGGTGAATATTTTTTTTTTAATTTTAGATTTATAGAGCCAATATGTTGGTATGTCCCAGTATTTGGATGTTCGCACCATCATATTGGCAACATGTTTTACTCTGACAGCTGAGCTCTTGATATGTCGTCTCATTACTCATGTCGGTTTCACTAAGTGAATTGCACGTTTCATGCCAGAACGTTACTCCAACTTTACACTTTAAAATTACCATAAATAAGGTTCTTTTTGGTAAGTGTTACGTGAGCACTTAAGGGCGAGAACTTTATTTTGATTATTCGAAAGTAAAAGTTAAGTAAACTGTATGAAAGTACGTACGAATAGATTTAAGTTTACTTAAGGTAAGAACTTTTGATTACTTTTGTTGATAATGTTAAAAATACTTAATCACTAATTGATAAGTAAACTTATACAAGAGGCAATTACCTGTAGTGGTAGCTCTTTGTGTGACTAACTTTAAGTGGGACAAATACTAACGATTACTAACTCTACTACCGGCATTTACTAACAGCACTAACCTACGCTAACAGACTTAACTTTCTAAGTCCCTTTACTAATGAATTCACGACTACTGAGCATTAACACCAATCATTTAACAGGAGCTACTAACTGACTAATAGTCCCCATATAGTCCTGCTTACTAACAAAGGAATATATTCCTACTTGAGGTTTGTAAGATGTCCATGGGCGGCAGGAGATAGTGGCACTGCACTGATTATAATTCTCATTACATAAAAAAATTGACATCTTCATTATGATGTCTCAAAATACATGCCACTGTATTTAAAAATACATAACCAGTAGCAATACCTAAGACTCGAATTAATGTTTCATCGTAGCTTCAACAAAGAACATTAAAGAGATATTGCGGGCACATCGCCAAAGCTTTATGCGACCTTAGTGCATCTTGGTTACAGTCAACAAATGTGGAAGAAGAAACTATTTTTAAAAGCAGTGATAATTAATTAGTGTCGTAATTAAATAGTATTTTGTATCTATCATATTTTGAAGGGCTCATAGGATCATAGTCGATCTTATGGGTTATTGTTGAAGTTAAGCAACTGCGGGAGCGGTCGGAAAGTGGATGGGTGACCGCTAGTGCTAATATTTTTTTTAATTTCCGTACTTTGGAGGGCAAGATAAGCCGTCAGTCCCGGTTGTTATCGT
>LGAG01000228.1:1196926-1208203 GCA_001278395.1 Lerema accius
TTATTTATAGCTTAAGACCTGGAACTCTGTACTAACAGCTAGACAGACTAAATTATTTTTAAATTTCATTTTATGTTATTCATGTTATTTTAAATTTTTGACGTTCGTCAAGTGAGTTATTAGTTCCTAAGACGCAATAAATGATTTGAATTTTTTGAATTTGGAAAGTTGTCCCTTAACAAGCCTTTGACATGCTTTCTAGAAGGAACCCCTTAAAATAAGGATTCCTTTTTTAAAAATTTACTATTTTCATTTAGTTTCTTTCTCCAAAAGCTACAAATAAATACAGTGAAAGAATTGAAATTGTTCCCGAGGAAATAGACGACCGAATTAAATAGCCACGTATATTGGTTCCAGTAAGAACTTGTGGTATTTCTTTAATTTCCCCGGGTTATATGAAGCTGGAGAATTGCTTTTGAAAATGGACCTTATTGCTCATTAAATAAGTGTTAATAAAGATAATTAATGATACTGTATTTTAGTATCGAATTTGATTGATGTCTTCAATTATAGGTTTGTATTCTATTATAGTGATCGTTTTAGATTATAGTTTATTCGTTAATATATGAATAGTATTATTTTGGAGCCCTTTTAAATGATGCTGGCACGTATGAACTTAAGATTAGGCATAGTTAAAGTTTACATGAAGAAGAAGCACAACTATTGCAGCATTGGCTTGATAAACTTGTATATACTTGTATGTACTTGTATGACATTGTTTCATTATATTCCCAAAACGGTATATCCGATTTACGATACTAGGTACACATTAATAACAAGCATTTACTGACCCGCAAACAAACAATTTGAGTTTTAACTAGTTTAAATATCAATTTATTGTCACAGTGATAAATCAAATTATACGTTTTCATTTTAGTGTTTACTATAAAGATGTGTATGCACTGTACGGAAGGGTAAACTTAATCGCAATAGCATTGGGGTAACGAAACTCCCCCATCAAGTTACTCGAGGCATAATCTAAAACTATAGCCTATGTCACACACACAATCAAAAGAAATCTATTGGCACCTCATATTTAATAATCCGTCAAGCCTTCTGGTCTGTAGATTGAATCAAAAAGCGGACACAATATGCACACATTCGTTTACAAACTAGATTATTTGACTTGTTGAACAATCATATTTAAATAATAATATGTTCATTTATTCATGTTCATTGTTTAAATCCATACATGACGACATGGAGGCGACATACTCAGATGGTAGGGGTCAGACCATCCCCTCACCATCACTGGTCTGCTTCGTAGCGCAGGACTCCCCTATCTTGATCTATTTTGATTTATCAACATTGATAGTCACTTACTGGGAATCAAAAATACCCCAAATCCCCGTGAAAATCTCTGTGCCCGTCTTACTGGGGGACTATAATGCCCCCGATATGGAGACTAGAACAGTGCATAACCCACTTAATATCCAATGAAAGGTCATTGGTTACACGCGCCCCGAGTATTTGCCCATCTCCCTGCAGTTTGCATACAAAGCTATTTGTCAAACAATTTGGGATTCCGGTAAATCCCCTTTGTATTATGATTTAAATAATGTACTTGTATTTTAAAAGCAGTTATTCTCAATATTTTATTTAAGTATAGCTAAAGCAGTTATTAGACAGGGCAGTTTTCCTAGAGATCCCTTAGACATGTAGTGTATTAACCAGATCTATAAATGACTAGAGCACCGTTATCGCTTCGCTTCGATGGGTCTTTTACATTTTATACAGCAGGATATAGGGTATAAAAAGTATCCTCTAACTATCTCAGATATACCATAAATTGTATATTATAGTATCGGTTTCGGCCGAAAATTAAAGCAAGGCCGAAAGTTCGGTTTCGGTTTCGGCCAAAAAACCCTGTTTCGGTCCCTAGTTAACATAATTAAACAATCTTCCAGTCAGACATCGGGCTTTTAATGTAACTAATTAGTATCACTACTTACCAACGTGTTTACTGAACATTAATTAACCGAAGTGAGTCTTTCAATTATTCCGCCATTGCATTACTTGACACTAATATAGTGCCGGAGTACTCTATTGGGGGTAATTTACTCAAATTGAATAAAACTATGCCAATCCGGATTATTAACGGCCTGATTAAAAGAATTTCGACCGAGTTTTTATGTTACGAGTTACGAGGCTTAAATAAATAATAATAAAAATCTTGTTACTACACTAGGAAGCTAGTTTTTTGAGCGTATGTATGTATGTATGTATGTCCGCTGTTGGTACGCTCTACAGCCTAAACAGTCTGACGAATTTCAACGTGTAAGGTGTCACTGGATTCGTCTCCATTATGAAAATGACATAACGATATAATATTTTTTATTATAACCCCCAATTTTTTGGTTATTAATTTTGCTAAAATACTCCCAATTTTTCGTAGGCAGGTTTTGTTATAGTTATTACTAGTTCTTATAATATTACTTATAGAAAAACTTTTAGCACCTTTTATTTAAGAATGCTTCCTTCATGCTTACGAGTAGGTACCTAATTCCGAAAATTATAAGAAATAAGGAAAAAAAAACAGAGTCGCTCAATAATGCAATTAAACACAACTCAATTGGTATTCTATGTTACCGTTCCTACAATTACTGTCTTTCTGACGTAGTCGGATAAAAATAAAAAGCAATCCACTAATGAAATACTAATTATTGTCCCACTTTGCACTATGAAAGTAAACTTGACACGCCTTTGAGCTATACATATACCTACTCTAAGTATTATTTCACCTTCCTGATACACACTGTATACTATTAAACTTTGACAAATATTGCATTGTCGCATGATAGGCAGTGGTTTCCAAAGTTTAGTGGACCATCTTAATCAGTGTTTCTCAACCTTTTAGGCTTTAGATCATTTGACAAGAGTGTATGGCCAAACTAATCTTTATTTTTTGAAAAATGACATGGCATTGATACTAAAATAAGACGCTTATAAATTAGTTTTATTTACTTTTACTTGTAATACCTCCTTACTTATTTAACAGATAATTAATATAACTAATTAATGTACGATGTACCTACTGTAAGTAGAGCCTATGGATTGACCAGGAATTTTCTCTATTGTAAGAGTTAGGTAGGCTATTTAATTATAAGTACGAAAAATATTTATGATTAATAATTGTAACAATGTTTCTTAGTAAATGTTTGAAAATTTTCGGAATACCCAAATTACATTTAACTATAAGAAAGTGATATTCTAGTTTAAAATGTCTATTGCCTTTCCTATTTCATTAAAATAGGAAAGTAACTTACAAAACGGTTTTAGTTTGTCTGAATTCGGTTTCCTATTTGGTTTTCCACTTGAATAACTTTGACAAAGCTCCAGCTTCGTATGGTTTGTGTTAGGAAGTATGTAAAGTAGGGGTAAGTATGTAAATAGTTTCAAGGAAAATTCTATGTTATAATAATAAAAAAACTCTTTCCTTTTTATTTTAAAAAGCACTTTTAAATGCCATAAATATAAAAAGAAAAAAAAAAATTAGGAGTACTGAGTACGAATTTCTCCTCATAAGTGAGAAGGTCTAAACATGTGAAATAAAAGTATTAGAGGCAATAAACCTAATACTTATACAGGACATAGTTTGCTATTAACATTTTTGCAGTTTAATTGTTTTAATTACTTATTCCACTATACCGTTACAATGCGTATGAGCAAAGGTGGTAATAACGTCTATGAAGACTGATGTTATCTAACGATAACAATCGAAGCTGACGGCATTACTTGCCCTCTATACAAAAGAAGCAATCAAATTTTTTCCACTTTTCAAATTGTTTATGTAATATTCTCAGACCAAAAAACAAAAATCTTTAGAACAAAAAATTAAGTATTTTTTTCCTTTTTTTCACAATTTTACGTATGTCTACGGATTGTCGAGCAATGTACCGGGAAACGTTATCATTTGCTAAGTATGTTTTGTTTTTTTTACTACGCTCATTCGTTTCGAAGTCTAAATATTTTTCGTCTGTGGTAATATTAACTTTCTGAGTATTTTATACTTCCATTGTAAAAACGTTTATTCTATGCAGAAATAACTAAATTGTAGCCGAAATCATAAAATCTAGTGTACCTAATATAATATTAAGCCTGTAACATGTTCCACAGTAATTCCCAAATCCCTATTAATAAGGCAAGGGTTTCATTTGCCGCCAATTTGCTTGGCAAATTAGCTGAGATTAGCTTGGGTTGAAAATTACAGAATATTTTCTAATAACTTTAAGTGAAATTTAAAAATCGTTAAGTTAATATAATACTACCTATGTCTATAATTAAGGTCAACCATGATTTAATCTGTCAAACAAGACACTATTAGTATAGACTCTTTCGATAAATCTAAGTTGACAGATGTCAAATTAGCTGTTTGTCAACGGGGCCTTCCGTTTGACGTTTTTATGGCATGTCGTTGTATAGATCATTGTATAGTAGTGTGCGTTTTGTTTTATTTCCTATCGCCTAAATACCTAAATTCATTTATATTTATTACACAACTACACATCCTATACGTACAATTTAGCTTTATGCTCTTCTTCCCTTATAAACTTTAATAAAACCAAATTTCAAACTTGTACAACTATACATTATTGTTGAAAATAGGTCCATATTTGACCCATAAAACCTAAATTTTTGGGTCATTGGGGACCACGTAAAGGGGAAGGACGAATGTGCTATCGATTCACTACTCTTCGCTTTTATGAATACCTATCCAAAAGCTTTAAAATTTCATTTTAGTTTGCCATACAGACCGTCAGATTCAATATTAAGTAGGTACCTGAAGTTCGTAAAAGTTTTTAATAAGCTTATCATGCATGACGGAAAATAATAGGTCTAGAAAAACCGTGAAAATAAAACTAGGTTTCTTAGTATAAAGAGGTTTAAAAAAATCGTAAAAACAAAACCATGGTTTCTTTATCAACTAGTGGACCCACTCTCGCTTCGCTTCGGAAAACCTATGTTGAAACAAAAGTTTAAAAAGTAGCCTAAGTTACTCCTTATTGCATCACCTACCCGCCAGTGAAAGTTCCGTTAAAATCGGTCCAGCCGTTTAAGAGATAAGCCGAATCAAATAGACAGGCAGACAAAAAAAAAATTGGTACCTATGTGTACCGAGTATACATAGGAACTTATGTATTAAGTAAAAAGCGGTTATTTTAATATTACAAACAGACACTTTAATATTATTTAGTTGTATAGATGTGTGGTTTATTACTTGAAGGTTTTGCTCAGTGACACTTTGCTTAGACTTCAGACTAATTGGGCTGGTCGCTATTTTTGGCAGTGCATAATGCATGTACGTACCTTTTACACCAAAATAAATATTATGTTTTTGTAAGAAAGCACATCAAATTGGTTTTTACCTAGCATAATGTATGTATGTCACTAAATTCCTTCTAAAAGATAGACCAATATTGATAAATTTGTCGGACCTGTACATATTAGTTAAGAGGTACCTAGTGCTATTGTCAGATACTTTAATAATACGCAATGAGATGAGCATTTATTTACTAGAAGTATATTAAAATTTATACTCGGGCATACCTGACATCGAATATATAATCGAATACCATATCAATCTTCTACTAAATAAAACGTCATTAAAATTCGCAATCAACAATCATTTAATTCTCAATAAAGAACAAATAAACACTAAAACACAAAAGCTGACCAACCGAAGTACCAGGCGAGCAGAAACCGCAGAGCAGTCATCCTTCCCGCAACAGAAGTGGCACACGAGCCATTCAAGTCTGTCGTCACTCGACAGAAGTACCAAGAAATCATCAGAATGCAGTAACACGTAGTCTTGTATCAATTGCCATATGTAAATGATGGAACATTCCAACAATAATAATGATAGAGGGATCTGAAATGTAGATCAGATTAGTATTCGATTTGCTATTGGCATACATCCAAATTCAGTTGGATAGGAAAAGGTAAATCGTGGGTTCGTTTGTGTATTTGATGCATTTTTGGATAATTAAAAAAAATTATAGGTATGTGTGGATTTAGATGAAAGGATGAACAAGAAAGGATTTCCAGAAGCTTGAAAAGACTGATTTACTTATTTAAGATTTCATTGAGTCCGATTTTGAAACAACGTTGAAGCTAAGCAATTAAAAATATATTCCAGAACTGTTAATGACATGGCTAAGAACGTCCTCTCTCCCCTTTATTCCTCTTCCCCCCATATATTTCTTATTATACTCCTCAAAATCTTCGATTTTCAAAGACAACAAAAACTTTTCGAACTTAGTTGCCTATCATTTTTGGACCAGAATTCAAACTCTCCATTTAAAATATCTAGAGTGGAAGATCCTAGTCACGACTATAGTCAAGTATTCTAGGAAAACTAAGCAAAATCCAATAAATTACGTAAATTATACATCAAAGCTACGTACCTCCAAAAGAAAACAAATTGACCGAAACTTCGTCCGCACCAAACTTGGAAATAAGCTTATTTCTCTTAGAAGTAAAGCAATTCCTAAGAGGAACACTAGCTTGGATGAAAAATAATCTTCTTTTAAACTGCTCGCTGTAACATCAAAGTTCATCTTGTCATTATGCAACGTATAAAGTGCATTAGTGTCCTATGTTTAACTTTACAGTTTTCTCAAGAAATAATTTCTAAGTAAGTAAGTAAAAGTTATCCGCATTAAATTGCGTTGCATTTTTGTCAGGCGCTTAATAATCATCTTTAAAAGTTTTGGGACTATAAAATATTAAAGGCGTACTTCTGGGCACGGGTTATTTATAACCCACTACACCACACTGCTCCAGTGTGGATTAGTAAGGTGTCTTTAAGAGGGACCAAGTATGGTTTAGGTCCATAATTGGACCTGGTAGATGGTGTTGTTGTCGAGATACTGTCTTTTCTATTCTGTGCCGCCATAGTAAAAGTTGTTCAACGTAATGAGAATTTACTTGGTATAAAAATCATTGATAGTAATCATTATAAATGGCCTCAACCCATTAACGGCCTACCAGGGATCGGAAAACCTATTTAAAAGGATAACCTGTTAAAACGGTTAACCTGTTAATCTGTTAACCTGTTAAAACGGTTAACCCGTTAAAACGGTTAACCTATTAAAATCGTAATATAATGATTCTGTTAACAGGTTTGAAATGTTACTGCTAGAAGAGAAGAGATAAATTGTATCTTATTAGATGTATTTTGGCTCAAAAAAACGATTTATCGTGGTTTTATTTGCAGATAAATACGTTTTCATGTATTATTTAAATGATTTTGAACATAATGGTGGCGACATCTGGTTAAATGCATGACAAAAAATGTGAACTAATTTGAACAATTAATGTAATTTGACATCAACAACGGTTACCACGACAACATTTTCCACAGTTTTATTTTAATTCTTCGTGGCTAGCATCTTATTTTCATTTAAAGTAGGACGTTAATATTAAATCATAAAATTTGCTATACCTACTTATGAACCATTTAATTTTATGGCAAATAACAAATTTTTCGGAACTCAAACCAAGGACTTGTGACGTAAAATTATCGCGCGTGAAGCAACTTTCCAAATAGGTAACCATTGTTTTTTGTCTACGAGTATGGTCCAAACAGTGGGTCTAGTCGATGTAATGGAAAAAGGATAAAATAAAAAACAAAATTAAAAATTTTGAAAATACCCACGATGAATGAAAACAGTATCATCGAAAAAGAAAGAAATAAAATTTTAAAATCCCCCGACTCAGGGAATATAATTATTAAACCAAGAAAATCCGTCGGGGGCTGCCTTTACCTCCCGTGAGTTGAATTTATGAGAATAGAAATAATATCATACATCGGTTACACAAATGTAAAAGTCACTGCCAATTTAATAAGGCACCCCCGAAGGATTTTCTTGGTTTAATAATTATATTCCCTGAGTCGGGGGATTTTAAAATTTTATTTCTTTCTTTTTCGATGATACTGTTTTTTTTGCTGCTCCTCTCCTATTCATCTTAGCGTGATGTTATATAGCCTATAAGTTTCCTCGATAAATGGACTATCTTACACTAAAAGAATTTTTTAAATCGGTCCAGTAGTTTCTGAGATTAGCGCGTACAAACAAACAAACAAACTCTTCAGCTTTATATATTAGTAAAGATAGATAATCGTAATATGAATGAAATAAATATTTGCGTGGCTCGCGCGATGCGACAATGTTTGGCCTGCGCGATGCGACGATGTTTAGCTCGTCACTTGTCGCTCGGTCGACCTCGTGCTCCGCCATTTTGAACCGTAAATGCAGAAACCGTTTTCAATTTAATTAGGGTTAACCGAAATGAGTAGGGTAACATATTGTTTCTGTTAACACATTTCATTCTGTTACAAGTCATTTAGGTTAATCGATTGATGAAAATACAGAATTGTTCGGTAACCCTTTTAACCTGTTAACCCTTTTAACAGGGGGTTAATAACCGATACATTTCGATTATTAACCTAACCGAAAAGAACTCTGCGGCCTACTACTGAGCACGGGTCTCTCTTTAAACCTGAGGAAGCCTAAAGCATACCTACTCCACCACGCTGCTCCAGTGCGGATTGGCGGAGGGGTTTGTGGCCAACCCATGTGTCGGAAATTTTTATGCCACCCAGAGGCATCCGACATGGCTAACGATTTTCACCTAACGGTAACAACCGGGACCGACGGCTTAACGTGCCCTCCGTAGCACGGAAACGCTCAAGATATTTTTGCCACTAGCGGTCACCCATCCACTTACCGACCGCGCCCGCAGTTGCTTAACTTTGTCGATCACTGAGGATCGACGCAAGCCGCCGGGCTATGAGCATCATTCATTATAAATACTTACATGTATACAGCAAGGTAATTCCATTTATAAGCAGGGATAAAGCTAAAGCAACAGCTGATGTGTTTGTCATTTCATATTGGAAGGAATGTTTCTTACAAAATAAATGTGTACAAAATTATGGTAGAAATAATAGCAAGAATAATTTGACACAATCAAATTAAAGTTGACGTAAAATGACATTGTTTACAGACGTATAGGTAACTGATACTGTAGATAATAAAAAAATATAAGTACTATATAATAATAAGGACAAAAAAAAAACACAAAAAATACTGCAAAAAAAAATTAAGCAAATATCTAAATTAATCCGTCAAGTGGTTTGGGGTATACCACAAAATAGAGATTAAATGTATTTAGTTTGTGACTGTTCTAAGACATTGTTTGTGACTGTACACACATAAACAACCATACACACACACATACCTTCATTAGAATCTGACACAGTTGAGTAGTTCCATCTTTTTAATGTACCTACAAATTTCTCTAAAGAACGTCCCCTGTCCATTTCGTAGAGAAAATGTTTTCCAAATAAAGACTTTGGCAACATTAAAGCTCAACACAAGTGTCATTAGAGTCTATTTGAGATCCTTAATTAAGCCGGTGAATTATTGTTTGTGAGTGCTGAGTGTCGTTACGTTTGCGGTCAAATGACCTTTCATTTTCTGTACTCTGTAATGAGTTTAAATTGAACTACAAAGAAACCCTTTGCAAATACGTCGTTACTTTTGAAAAGTAACTAATTAGTTAAGACAATTGTTGGTCTCTTTAGTTGTATTTTAATGTCGTAATATGTCTTTTTAATACTGGCAGAATAGAGATGATAATGTGTTTAGAGTGAGAGGTTGTGTAAAGTTTGCTAGTTAGTGCTAACGAATGTTGCGAATCTATCTCCAAAAGTACTGGACCGATTTAGATACCTACAGTTTTCAGTATAATTATGTGATCTTTTGGCAATTGTTGCTAGCTTGCTAGTGGGCCACAACAGTGGCTTTTGAAATGAAATTTGCATTTAAGTATGTCCAATTCTTTTAAAGCATTTTAACTTGGATTTTCTGTGAAGAGAACAGAATATACATAAGCAAATGGCTTTAGCTAAATATTTAAGTTTTTTTAAGTTTACTTCTTAAACAAATGCAATTTTCTTTTAGCTTTAAAGCCTTGCAAATAATATACCTACGAAAGTGTACTGACTACATTCGTTTATCACATATTTTTGGGTGACATTAATATACTAAAATATACGCAGTCCTTTTTACCTAGCCTCAACCATTACCGCAAAGCAAATAAAAAATACAGTAAGTACAGACTTCAAAACATCATCTCCTTTAACGATATACGTGCAGTAAAACACCCATAAAACTGTTTTATTGTTCAAATCTCTAAATCTACTGCCATGTGAGCAACTACAGTACGAAAAGATATGAATGTATTTTCATTTAAAAATATGTGCGTCGTGAAGGTTGTATTACTGCATAGTGTGATATGTTTGGAGTTCTTACCTCGAAATGACGTGGAGAATAAACCCGCTCTTAGAACCTATATTTCTAAGGAAGAAGAAGAAAAATCTGTAGAAGATAAACATAATGAAGGTATAAGGAAACTATTGGAAGACACGTACAAATTTAAGAATGATAATACTTCTACAAGATTCAAGGTTACTAAAGTTAACAGCGGGGATATAGGTAAGAACAATGATAGTATATACAAAAAAGATGATAAAGAATTAATACACAAAAATATTTCGTATTTAGTCGCTTTACATCAAATTCTTGCGACACCATAGCTTGATTTAGTCGGTAAATAAACAGACAGACAAGCTGCTTCATGGTCTCTCGTAGACTTCAGTAACTATTTGTATTGAAACATCATAAAATGAAATCTCAAATATACAGGTTCTCTTTTCTCCCCAAGTTTTTTCCGTTTTAATGCACATCTAATGGGCATATTAATGTCAGAAAATTGAGCTGCATATTTTGAACTAAGTGTTCAGGAGAGAAACCTTAAAACGCAATTAACTAGTGTGTCATCTCATCAATATACAAGTATACCTACAAAATAAAACCTTTTATATTTTTACGCGTTAGTCTTAAAAGCACGTTGAGGCATTACGACTTGGTAATAGGAAGGCGAGTGTAAGGGTTCAACCCTAATAAAACCTGGAGGGTTTTCCCAGAGGTACGATTAAAGGGCTTTTATTAAGCAAAACGTATTTGGCCGTGTCGGTGTTAGATTTGTGATTAGGTATTGAGTTAATGCAACATACGTTTCTGGATCCAATTGGTAACTACTTAGTGATATTGACCTTATTTATTTAGTTATTTATTCTTTACTGCTCCAACAACATAGTGTTACAATAGGCGGGCTTAATGCTAAATAGCATTCTCTGACAGCCAACCCTTAGAATGTGCAGAGAACTAAAAAGGCGGTGCAATAAAGGGGAGAAAGAAATACCGAGGG
>LGAG01000229.1:13997-39346 GCA_001278395.1 Lerema accius
ATTATATTAGGTATGTACTTGAGAATTGGCATAGTTAAAGTTTACACGGAGGTGATGTGCAGAAAGCAAAATTTTATGTGTTCTTTATTTAAATTGACATGCATGAGTGCATCATTGATACTTTGGTATACGAATAAATTATTTTGAATTCCAATTTGCTTTGGTGAGAATAGAAAATGATTATCAAATTATTACGTAACTGTTATTGGTAATACTGGAACTAATTCTTACTATTGAGTTTTCTTTTTTATTCTTTAGTTATTAAAAATGATTGTCTGAGACTCATTAACTTCTTAACTATTTTATTTGTAAAATAATTTCGCCGGTGAAAGTACCATTAATGTTTCATGATGACATTTTAATTTCGTATAATAATATTTCAATTATTTCAATAGTATGTTTCGGATTCTCACGAGAGACTGGTATACGTATAAATTAATGACAATATAATGACAGTATTGTTACTTATAATCCAATATCTTTCTCATCTTTTCAAACTGGACGATCTTGAATTTTATTTAGCATTTTAAAGAGAAATAGCCGACAAACACGAAGAGAAAACTCTGAACCGTCAACTCTTAATGAGTTAATTTGAGTTTACGTTGGTGGAATTAGTTAGACGAATTGCTTAATGCAGTTGTCGCTAACATACGAATACATAATGTACTTACATCAAAGATATTATACTTATAAAAGAAATAGATATTTTTAAACGCACTCGATTTGTAGATCCAGGAACAATATGTTGGTCCGTTTTTTCTTTAACAGTACAAACGAGACAGCAAATGATTATTGTAAAGACAATAAGGACCCAGTCAATGTACCGCGGAACAGTTTTCTGTTGTTTACAAAGGCCGTAACGTATTTATAGAATAAAAATATCAATGGTAAGTACATTTCTATCTGTTTCGTTTCTGCTCTACCGAACTAATAAAGCTCAGACAAACACACGAACAATCCCCAACTTTTATAGCTAAGAATAAAAAGTATAATCAATGGAAGCTGTCGATTGTGTGAGTTCTCTGCGCCTATGATTAACGTACCTTACTTTACATGAAGGAATGCTCGTATTAAAACCAATTTCGGTACGTCTAACGGCCATTATACTCCTTTGGTTTTCCTACTAAAAATTTAATTGAATGAAAGGTTATTTAATAAGCATTATAATAAGCTTTGTATAGCACAACAAACGATGGCGTCTTTGAATTTCTGTTCTCCTATTGGCATATTATATGATTCTGTTAAATAAGTATTGAATATACTCCCTGGGATTTTTGGGAGTTGCAAGTAATATTATAGACATATATCTATCGATATATATTTGTTTATCGAAACCTCTTATCAAGTAACGGATATAGAAATTGGTATACGACTGCCAACAGCAGTATACAATATAAATAGCGTATCTAAGTGTCTAAGTAAAGCAAAAAATATCTAACCCTTTAGCAGGCATTGACTGATGCGCCGCCATATTTCAACTTAATAAACGTAACGAATAGTTCGATATCAAATGACTGGCGCCGAGCGCGAAATTGATAGCTCGCTTTGTTACTTATCAACTTTATTTTGTTGCTGCAGAGGATTCCGTGGCTATGTCTGATTATCTTGGCTACAGATATAGCCACGGAATAGTCAGATATAGTCAGTAGCTATAGTCTTCGTTTATAGGTACTTATATTATAAAGAGGTTGTCTTTGTTAGTTTCTATGTATGGGGTAATTTTCGTAATGACTTTTCCGAGTTTTTTTTCGTCAGTAGAATTCTACGTCAACTGTGTGTGAATAAGAATTATGATTAGGGCTACATCTCCACTTTACAAAAGTTGAGATCATAGTCAAGCACTAAGTTGTACAGGGTGTTCCAAATTAAATGGATAATCCTGAAATCCCAAATAATAGGTACTATCGGCAGCTCCAAGAAAAATACAAAAATAAAAATTGCTATCGATGTCTAAAATATGAAGAATCTTAAAAACCATTTTTTTTCCTTACTGTACTTTCATGTGTACCACGACCACAAATTGACGCCACAAGAAAAAGGCTTTAAGTACAGTAATTAAACTACGTAGTAACTACGTAGCGTAAATAAAAAATGTTTTGTCTCACACAGGATACAATAACTATTAATCCCTTTCAATCCTACTCAATATTCAGCTGTAACGCGTGCACCTACTGTTTGTTATGTATTATGCAAACAAATATTAATTTTGGCAGCACAGTATTATGCTAAGAACAGTATTATCAAAATAAACTCTAACATAAGGCAGTAAGGTACTAAGTTGGCTGCGCTTGAGAAGCATTGCATTTGCATACATTAAGATCCGACCAGGTATTACAATAGTTAAATCAAAATTGTAACGTGAACAGGGGCCAAGTTTGTTACAAAAGTGCACGTTTTATTTTGTTAGTTTAGTTTAGGAAGTAAAGAATGTATAAGATTATGCAATTTAGCTAGAATAACATTTTATCTAGGTAATATTAGTAAAAGTGTGTAGGATGTAATCTTCGAAAACGCGTAATTGACAATAAGAAATATTTCTCTAATTGAATATTTCGTTTTTAATCTAAATTAAATGGTGGGTTCTGAAAAACAAAAACAAATTGTTTAAAAAATCTTTAATAATACTCTTACATCTCCTTTGTATCAAATACAATATTTACAATCTTAAATCATTAATTTTATCTACTTATTTTATAAAATTTTACCTAAACAATGTCACAACTTTCTCCTTTGTCCACTCTATGAGTATATCGTTTAGACGTAGGCAGTAAAAGGCAGTGTATTAGCTGATTTGAGTATTAATTATTATACGAAGCTCGAAATTATAATTTTACAACTTAATTATACATAACAGTCCCAAAGACACACAACATAATAAAGTATATTTATTTTTATTTTCGGTGGTAGTGGTTAACACATTCAAAAAAATTCTGCTTTTCGACACATTTCTATTATATAATTTTGGTGAGACTAGTTATGACTGGTTGAAAATATCGGAATAAAATAAAGTAACTAATTACTTAGGTAGAATTCAAAGTTATTTCGTGTTTTTCTTATGGTTGAAAATAAGCATTTAAAACTGTGTTTAATTTTTTTTTCATTATTTTATGATATTCTGAATTAGACATTTGTAATTGAAAGGCCAAGTTTCGATTCGAATAAATCCATTGGTGGAATTGGTTGTTCAATTTACACATTGTGTGCCTTTGGGAGATCAATACCTATCTTAATAGTATTTAATTAGCCTACTCCCATAATTAGACTTTTTTATAGATAATAAAAAATTTGATATTATAAATGATTCGATAGTTTTTACAGCCAACATTTTTTTTGTCGTCTTATTACTGAAGTAGGCGTCGATAATTTAATGATACAACTAGATGTATAATGATATTATGTTCACGAATAATATTAAAAATATACAGTATATCACACGAGCTCCCTAAGTACAAGAGAAGGTCATCCAATGTTGCCATAAATAAAAATATTGTTTTTATTAAAATACGGCTAATTCTCAAACTATAGGTGGTTTAACGTCGGCGAAAAATTCAAATACCAGTTCTCAGTAGTGTCAAATAATTCTTATTTTCTCATGTTTATTTATATGACTTTTTGAAACTGGATAGCAACCAAACAACACGACTGATCCATTTTTAGATGCCTAAAATAATGTTTTACAAATCTATTTGAAAAATAAATATTTTCACAGAACACATATTTCTATACCTATATTAAAGAGCGGGTTTGAGTTAACAATATACATACATACGTTGTTATATTT
Organism: Lerema accius; assembly: GCA_001278395.1. NCBI lineage: Eukaryota > Metazoa > Arthropoda > Insecta > Lepidoptera > Hesperiidae > Lerema > Lerema accius. The sequence continues at coordinate 17,779 of LGAG01000229.1, forward strand.
CCGTCTGAGTCAAGGAGAATATGTGCGTTCTAAGCCCTAACTTAATCAGTGTACCGGGGATCGAATACCTAACTTATGATGAAGAAGTTCTTCACCTTCTAGCAGCTGGTGCTTGAGTGTGGTGGGTGCAACCTTCGACGTTCTCGGGCCAATCGCAAACGTTCTCGTTAGGGTTGAATACCAGGTTAGAAGGGCACGGCATGTGGTGCTTTCTCTCTCCCTCGCACATGTAGTACATGGTGCAGTCAGCCTTGTCAGGGTGGTAGGAGATGTGGCCGTCTTCTTCTTCGCACGTTACTTCGTTGGCTGAGAAAAGGAAGAGAAAAAAATACATCATTATATACAGTACAGTCTCGAGCATAAATATCTGACCGCCCCCTAGTATTTTTTGTACATAATCTGCAGGGTAATAAGACTGCAACGGACCAAAAATGTTTAGCATCGATTAGTGCTCTCAAACTCATTTCATCGCCTCCCACCTTTCTGGGGCTCTCTGACTTTTTTTATTCCAACTTTTGCCCTTTAGGAATTAACGAAAACACAAATTATCAAGTGCATCTCGTCACGTATTTTCTAGGTTCTTTATGGCCCTTCTTTTTACACCGTATTGTCATGCCATTATTTGTTTCTTTATTATTTTTAATTTTACGTCATTAAAGTTGTATACTGCGCTCAGATTGGCCGAGCCATGACAACGTCGTTTTTGTTAAAAAAGTTTGACAGAAGCTTTTTTGTCCCCTATAATATCATAATCATGACTGTCACCTTTTTTCTGATACTTCCGAGAGAATTTTACATGAAAGAGAGTTTTGAATTGTAAAAAAATTAAGAAAGATGACAAAGATTTCTCATTCATGGCTACAATTATGTATAATTGTATACTATACGATATTAATTGCACCTATTTACGTAAGTACCAATGTAATTTTTTTGGGTGAAAATAAAGATTTATTATTATCCAAAAACAATGCTTAATCTTCATGTTTTTTATGAACACAACTATACTTACGATCCTTAGTAGTATACTGGCCGTTGGGGTTTGAAGACTCGTAAGGTCCATCGTATTCTAGCTTGACCTTGTAGTCTCCGAGCTCTTGCTTCATCGCGGTGATGAGAGGGTACTTCCCTGTACCACAGGACCCTCGGAAGTCGTCCATGTCGATAGACCACACCATGATGCCACCGAAACCTTCCTCCTTCAGCCATGCCATCTGTAAAGGATTTTGGATTAGATTAGATACGTGTTGTATCAGTTCTTTTATAATCATGTCTGATGTGTTGTTATAAATGTACAGCGTCATCTTTGGGTGGAAATTGTAAGTATTCTATAAACCGTTTTGAATCTCTCTTCACCAGTACAACATTTATGCGTTAAAATTTTGCAAATATGTAATAGTTTTATTTTGAGGCATGTGTGACAGTCAGTTTTTCAGTGTAATGGTGTACTTGTGTAGAAGATATTTAAAGTTTGTATTACATTTGTGTTGTTTACAAGTTGTGTCGTTGTAAACTAATAAGTAAATTTGAACGATAGTTGAGCGTTAATAAATCATGAGTAGTAAATATTTTTACTATTGTTTCAACTTCTTCTTAGTCATATCATTCTTGCCAATGCGGTTGTAGTCATCATGACGTAACAGAGTTTGTGCACATGTGATTTGCGTCACTTGTTCAGTATAATCTAATACAGGGATTCTTAACTGTTCCTTAGACCAGCCAACAGGGTTCCACCAAAATTAACGAAGAAAAAAAGGTCAATTTATGGAGCTCCTTAAAATAAAAAAGTACTTGATTGGTGTTCCTTTGCCTTTATAGTTCAAGAACCCTTGATCTAATGCATGTGGATAGACATCTAAAATCTGTGAAGCTATCCTATAGTCCAAGTCTATGTTGTGTTGTAACTAACCTTAGTCTTGAGCGATCGTTCATCATCGAAGCCGACCCACTGGTCTTCCCTGTACGCGAAGGGTACCATCTGCTCGTTGTCCCACACCAGGGTGGTGTTGTCTTCCCTCAGGAACTCGCAAATCTCGTAGTACGACATGAACCCTGCCTCGTTGGTGAAGCGGCCGGCTTGACCTGTTGGTTTATAATCAGGTATTAGGATAAAAGCGGTTTGAAATTGGATGGGTGACCGGTTGCAGTTAGATTCGTCTTCATTTCTGACTTTGATTACAATTTAAGCAGTAAATTTCTGTCGACTCAAGGTCTACCTATCAAGACAAGAGATAAAATCCATTCCAGAAGTAAGTTTAAACATACGGAGGAATAATCTACATAGGTGGATAGTATTGATGGTTTAAACCTGGACATGTTAGGATATAAGAAAAAAAAAATTCTTACCGCCGCCTGAAGCAGGAGCACCGATGTCGAACTGCGTATCATTGATGAGCGTGAAGGAGCGTCCATACGTCGGCATACCGATCATCAGCTTCTCTTTGGGAGCTCCTTGACGGACCCACTCGCGGGCTGAATAGTCCTGGAAACAAGCGACGATGATTTAAAATAGTATAAAGTAAGCAGTATGTATGCAGTACACTGGGCCCTTTTGAAAGGGGTTTGAGTCAATATTTGTGGCAAAAAACCCAAGGCTCTTATATTTGTGTGTGTACAGTTTGTTTGTTTTTTTGACAAAAATAATGAAAAGTACCGGATTGTTTTATGGGTATCTTTAATTGCTAAAAGTATTATGTTCGTATTTGCTGCTAGAGAGATGAGAGTGGCTTAAAGTTAGATAGCTTTTTTAAGGTCTTTACTTTTCGGATAAATTTTCAAACAAACAAAATAGACGCGTAAATGCGGAGACTTCAGGATTATTTCCAACAGTTATTGGCAGTTTTGCATCTATATCTTCTCAAAGGAATAAAGTGGAATAATTCAGTTTTAGATTCCGAACGTGATGAATATAAATTACAGCTCTCATCTATCTTGTCCCGGTTGTTCCACCGCTGTAAAACAATACCTATCGGAGTTTTCTCATTACGTAAGGAAATATTTCATTCATTTTCGGATACGCGAAGAATTGGAGCTTGTCAAAACTTTTATGAATGGATTGCTTCAATTTATAACATATTGTATTAACATCTTATTTCTGTAATACTTTTGTTTATTGTTATAGTGTAAGAGTTAAGCAACTTGATGATTAACCAAAAAGGTCTACTTATATTTTTGAGAGCTTTCGTGCTCTTGAGAGCACATTAAGTCGTCTATTCTGATTATTGTTGTCGAACATTTAATAGGGTCGAATGCAATAGAAATATATAACGGTTCGTACCACAGTGAGTTTTTTCTGGTAGCTGGTAGCACTTTCTAGAGGGAACAGAGGACTGTTGTGGCCGACCTGGCGCTCCCACTGTCCATGGAAGTCATACGTCATCACGTTGATGAAGTCCTGTAAACAGTAAACGAAGTGTTAAAATCATCAACCGAGAGACTATTGTGTATTCATTGGATTCCTTTCGCTTGGGTAACCTTGTTATACGACCACACTATGTCTGATGATGGTGCTAGTAAGACCACCGCTCCGTCATATATTTATAGTTGCTTAAACCACATGTTTTTACATAAATGAATAGTTTACGTTGAGCAGTCAATGTTATACAAGGGGTTGCTCTACGTGGTATTTGACACTGACTTGAGTTGGTTTGAAAATGTAATGGTCATGCATCATCATGACGCGTAGAACACAGATGATTATAAATTTAAGTAGCATTTGATTCACTTTAAAAAAAAGTGGTATCCAGGTTTAAGAAATTTACAAAATCGTACCAGGTATTTAGAAATCTCAGGAACATCGTATCCAGCGGCGATGGCTTCGAAAGAGGCTGGTACGGCAGCAGTGAGGAGCAGACGAGGTTGTCCAGAAGTCTTGGCTTCACCCTCGAAGGCCAGGCGAAGCTCTTTGAGGAGAGACACGAATGCTGCGCGGTCATCGGCTCCCCTGTTACAAAGTATATATAATTAACAACGTAAATATGGTGCAATGAAGATGAACGTAGAAGAATAGAAGATGCCGTTGAAGAGATCGTAGCCCGGTGGCTTACATCGATCCTAAGTGATCGACGAAGTTAAGCAACCGCAGGCGCGGTCAGAAAGTGAATGACTAAATTTCTAATGGCAAAAAAAATCCGTGCTTTCCAAGGCCCATTAAGCAGTCGATCCCGGTTGTTATTGTTGGCCGTTATGCAATGTTGAAAGAACTTAGACAGCACATAAATTTCTGACACTTGGATTAGCCACTAACCCCTCCGCCAGTTCGCACTGGCACAGCTTAAATCTAAATCTCATACCTATGCTTGAGTTATACTGAATAAGTAGTAAAAGATTGAGCCCTTTAAATGGATACATTTAAAACAACATTGCTACTATACCTAGGATACTCCCAGTCAACATCCAGGCCGTTGAATTGGTAGTCTCTGAGGAATTCGATCGCTTCATACACGAATTGGTTCATGCGGAAGACGTTGGAAGTGAGCTCTTTGAAGGGAGTGGATCCGAAAGCCCATCCACCAATAGCCAACAGGATCTGAAAAAAAAAAAATCTTATAGCAAATCTTTACTCATAGATGGCGCTATTCATTTTATGTAAAACAATTTCCTTGCCTTATTTTTTACGCATATTTCCCATGAATTTTGGTAAAGCTCGTGTACGAATATAAAATCTATAGACCGCCTTTAATTGAAAAATACTACGAACAGTTTATTCTACGGCATTTTAATTAAAATTCTTTGACTGAAAACAGGATTGAGTAAGGGAGTCGCTATATTTGCTAGATTGGAATCGTACAGTTTGAATATAAATTTCTTCGTAGCTATATTCCTTCGCTTTTTGTATTTCTTCGTATCAACTATTAGGGATGTAGCAATAAATGGTATCTGAATAGTATTTTTTTTTGACTAAAATTCGTAAATAAAAATAGTATTATTTCTAAATTCCAGAAAATTAACCGCCATTCCAGCCAGTGTCGGTATATATTTTTGCATAGAAATCGTCATATTAAGTTCTGGTTATTTTTCTAGAACATTATTTTTCTAATTGTACGAAAACGCATGCTTGTGCGCCAGAGGTTTATATAAAGGTTGAATCGAAAGATATTAAATTCCACGCAATTTCATCAAAGTAAGATAAGGATCCGATAAAAAAGTTTAGGATCCGATCGACCTCGGTTAAATGTAGAAAACCCCTAAGTTAAATATTTAGAACTTTTTCAGATGAGCATTGGAAGCAATTCATTCGTATTCCGTTTCAAAGGGCTGTTGAAGTATTTTTCAATTTTGAGCTAAAAGTAACTTAATAGGTACGAGTATTAAATTCTATTTAGATAAAACCTTGCCGAGATCAGAATATCAATTAAGGAATTAACATTTTCCACGATTATTACTTAAATTTTTGGGTATATACGCTTATGCGTTCATTCATTATAGAATCTTCGGCTCTAGAGGTTAATGAGAAACCAATTAGGTGATCATTGAAGAGTCCGAAATACTTCACGACGCTCCTTCAAAAAGGGCTGATAACAAGTTTAAATCCCGAAATAAGTGACGTAACTATTGAACGAGCAAAATTACCATTCAAGAGTAGTAACAAAAACGGTAATCCGAGCAGCTAATATAATATTAAAACATCGATTTCATACCATTAACCCTAAAGTTTTCTCAAACTTGCCTCTTTGCGAGTAAAATTCGTACTTGTTCCAAGCCTTTCAAACTTTTTAGAGGAGGAATGGGTTGATGCTTTTAAGACTTCCTCGTGCGCCTAGCGCATTATGAGTTTCCGAGAGCTGATATAACAACGCGTATTTCAACAGGCGTAATGCCTGTAATGCTTCTACATGCACGCTGCTAAACAGACGACTTGTTAAAAGTTTCACAACTTCCCAAGGTGGAATTTAAGATAAATATGGTTAGTTGTTTTAACGATAAAATATTAGTATCGATATGTAGGGATCTTAACGTGGAACATTTGAAAGTTGTAAACTTGAAAGGTATCAAAGTCGATATAACTGAAATAAAAATTTGCAGAAGAGCAGTGGGCTATGATTTCCTAACATCCATGAAAATGTACTTTGTCATGCGTTTAGAGGCATAACTGGTAGGGTAGATATAAAGAATTTTAGAGCAAACTTACTTTCAAATTAGGATTCTTCTCCCTCAATGCGACGACCTTATCATACATTTCTCCATCTTTCTCGTCTCCTTCCGTGAGCTTATGATCCTTCAGCGTGGCAAAAGCGTAGATTACGTGTGTGCAGAGTGTGGGATCCACGTTGTCCGGCATGAAACGCCCAGCGCTGGGCCGCTTGGATGACCACGAGGTTAGATAGCACAAGACTTGAGGTTCGCGCTCTGTAATTAAGTAGGCAAAATCAAGATTTTCGTCAATTAAGCCGATTAACTGAAAGACTAGTAATTCAGCATTATCCATGCACTTCAGCAACACCTATGGTAATTATGACGTTCACTTATGCGAAACCTTTTTGGTTGACTTTTATCGCATCAACCAACTCACTAGTATGAAGAGATGGTGAATGGAACTATAGTCAGTTTTCTGTCTCAAGTCAATACAACAAAAGTGGTATCAGGTTAAAAATGTGTAAAATAAAATGGTATGTGAGCCAAATCATCAGAATGCCTCAACATAACTATTGTAATCTAAATACAACAAACGGGACCAACCGCTTAATTTACCGTCTGAGTCTGAAGCACAAAGGTGCTCAAAAAAGCCCACTTAACTCTCAAACGAGCCTGAATAGCAGTAATATACTAAGAAACATTTTTCACATTTTTCTCGTTATCATACTGTCCTTTACCTTCAATTAATGTAGCCGACCCAAGAAAATGATTTCTACTCCCAAATAATATGGCCAAGAAAATGTATATTTGATGAAGCCATTAAGAAATTCCTAACGACATAATATTGTTCATAAAAACGTACTTTCCTTTAATATACGCTGAAATGGGGATCCATAAATCATCAAATTAGAAAGTATTTAGGATGGAAATCTAATATTCTTGCTCGCAAATGACATTGATGAGTGATCTTCAATATTAAGATCTAGTCAGCTTCCAAATTAAATGTGAGTATCAGAGGATAATTCATATTTGACGCGCTGTAATTTACGACACAGCTTTAGTATTGACTTTTTCATTTTATCTTCTACATGAATTTATAAGAACAAGCTTTCTTCGTAGGGTTACGTTTTAATATTATGTCGTAAGTAAAAGAACATAAAAGAACTATTAAAAACTACTACTGGCAGCTCCAAGAAATATGTTATTTATTGCCATCGCCCACTCGAGAACCAATAAAACTGGAACTACCTACTTGTAGAGATTGTCGCTCAACGTCATAAACCTGACGGGTCTAAATCACGATACCCATAAACTTCCTTTCTTGCTTGTACCGAATTATTGCGGCCTTTCTCACCCTTCCATTTAGCTCGTATGTACAAACCGTTGTCACAGTCTAACGAACACTTTTATATAGTCGGTCAATGCGTCCAACCAATGTTGAGATACGGGATTTTTAGCATTCTGGAATATGTCTTCTTGAGAATTGGAATTCTTCAGAGTGCTTGAGAACGATCACAATTTACAATTTTTTAGCTGTTGTATAATTAGCCTATTTATTTTAGGTCATTTACGATACTGTATGGTATATTGTGGTGATTCCTGGTGTCTAAGCGGTTTCATTCCAACATCAAAGGCGATAGACCACTCTACATAAGTATACTATGTAGTCCCAACGGCTTTAACACCCTGGTCGTTAAAGACTCGAGCGTAAAAGCCCTCGATGTCTCAAACTTTTAGCAACTATGTCGCCGCCTGTCGTGTCAAGCCATTCTTAGCAGTTGGGAACAACGGAGTACCTAGAAGTGACCCTTGTGACACTCCCTTTTGAGATTTGTAGCTTTTAGTGCCACGTGAACCAAACTTGTGGTTTCTTTGTAGAAATATCGAGTCCAATTTTTTATTATTAAGATGCGGTATTCGAAATATTTAGTAGTTATTTGTTGGGTTATGACGGTTGGATTCTTTGAGAAATGAATCATAGCATACTAGGCAAAGTTTTACTAGACAAAGATGAATACTAAATAGCAAGATCTTAATCCAATTCTAATAGTACTAATTCATTACTGTACTTTATTGCACCAAGATCTAATGAATTCAATGAGACAACACAAATACATTTATAATTAGACATCCATTCAAAGTTATGTTTATTTAAAAATATTATTGTGAATGTTTGTTATACTGCATAATAACATAAATGCTTTAGAAAGTAATAACGAAGCGATTTAAAAATACCGTTTCTGTCAATTGAAGAATAGAGAGTGAAAGTCAGATTTGCTATTATGTTCCACACATCGGCGTATTAATTTACTTGGTAATAATAAAAGATTTTTATATTTTTTATTAAGTTTTACGCGTACGGCCTGCTCGTTAGTGAAATGTTTAAAAAGAGAAATAAATGCCAATAATGGTTAATATTGATTTTGGTCAAATTATTGTTTTTCTTAAAATTACTACTTTCATTAACGTCTTAAATTTTTTACTTAGTAACCATCAGAAAACAAATGTCTTTAAACATGGAGTTTTAGATTTGAAAACCTTAATTTTCTATAATTTCTTCCCTTCTGTCCGTGTAAAACTTCAATTTCAAAGGGTAAATTTACTGAAATTCGAAAATACTAGCATAAACAGAAAAAACAAGGTAGTAGATTATTTTTGGAAATATTAATTCACTTTCTACACGAATGACACGAAAAATCCCGAGTATTACTGCGAACGGTTCATTGAAATTGGAACAGGGCAATATACTCGATGAAATAGGGTAAAACGAGAACAGATGGAGAAATATTAGAGGGAGATTTTTTCATGTGATTCAAGTCTGTGTCTAATACATTTAACACTAAAGGACAAAAAGCTGACCCAGAATACTAATCGGAATAAATTAATGAAGATATTGTTAAGTTTCGTAACTGGCAGGGTTTCAATGATACTTACTGTTCTTGTCAACCAAAGCAGCAGCAATGCTTGGATTTTTGATGACGAGAGTCTTGGTGGGTTTCTTTACTCTGCTCAGGACGTCAGACAGGCTAATCTTGATCGGTTGAGGTTTTTCTGTGACTTCCACTACCAGGCTGGTGGCTACTGATGCCCAGTCCACATCCTTCGCGTCCTTTCCACGAGATATTCCTCTAAGTTCCTCTCTGGCAAAAGGCACAGGAAAATCTTAGTTGCTAATCAATTTACAGTGATATAATGAAGTTTAAGAAATATAGTATACCTCATAGCACCAATAAGGGGATATTTGACGTCTCCACCGCAAACACTGCCGCTGAAGTCATCCATGTCAACTGTCCAGACCATGGCTCCTCCGAAGCCGTTATCCTTGATCCACCTGTACAAAAAGACAACGATACCTTAAATCTACTTGGAAATACTAATTGTTTGAGGGACAGAGAACGCACGGCCAGTGGTTGTAAGAACTTGAAACGTTGGCTACTTACTCATATAAAGTCGGGAAGCTCTATCCAGAGGAGATATCTACTCATTTCAAACACAATATCTCTTGCCACATAGTCAAAGCAAGAAACTGAGCTTATAGGTTGGTCAATAGTCAATTTAGTATAGTATTTTCTTAATACTGCTATGTTTACTAACGCAATAAACAGCTAGTGAATATTAATCACTATCTCCACTAAATAAATACTGTTTTTTCATAACTGGGAGCTAAAATCCCGACCATAAATTACCCGCTGATCCTAATTCAGAGCGAGTGAGGCAAACAAAAATTGTTGCATCACACGACGGCACCTCGTGTGGTCTTTATTTCAATGTAGTTAAGATTGAAAGTTGAATTTCAGAGTTGTCGTGATTGCAATAAACGTCGCAACGTGCTCTATCGTTTGAAGGCTTTAGAGGTAAGGTTTCGGAGAAAATAAACAAATAATGTTAAGCCGAAAAGAGTGAGATGAATTATATTGAAGAGTTATTTTAGGCATGGAAGCAAAGTTATTGGACTGACTTGTTTTGATAATGGTATTTCGTTCATTTAACTAACAAAAGAGCGAATAATTTGAATGCTGTTTGCCTTGACACTTAACTTTCTAAATGATCGCGGGCAGTAATGCAATATACTCAGATAGGCAAGTTTTAAAATTCACATAATTATAATTAAGTCTTAAAAGGTTGTTAAAGTAGTTTTGGACATAAACTCCCTGGATTAGTAATACATAGTTTGGGGCTTATAAATACAATTTCCAAAAGTAGACTTTTTACTATTCATTTCATTCATCTCATTCTCAGTAGAACTAAATTGTTATACTTAATTAAATAATGTAGTTTATTGTTTGACTATGATCCTCCCTGATGGTAAATTTCTAGAATACACGCATAAATTCGTTTTCTTGCTTACCTCATCTTGTTTCTGATAGATTTTTCATCATCAAAACCGACCCATTGGTCGCCTTGGATAGCGTAAGGTACCTTCATTTCGTCGTCCCAAACGTAGGCGCCACCATTGCGAAGAATTTCACAAACCTGTTGAGTAAAATTTTAATTGATTACTTGATTTTTGTACTCAAATATATAGGTAGTATTTAGTAGTTGTCTTTTTCACGCTTAGTCATAAAAGTTAGGATCACTATTAGTACCTATTTGTTTATTCTTTTGAATAAAAACTTTATTATGGCTACGAATTATTTTAATTCACTTGGCTAGGTATTGTGTTATTTTAGTACTAAATAGCATCTATTGGTCTTTAAATTGGAAATTAAATCGAACTCTTAAAACAATCATCGAATTTGGAACAACACAAAGATAATTTAGAATTTTTAAAACATAAGCTTATTTCGCAGTCTGATGATAAACCCCTAACGGATAAATATATTTATTAACCCTTGCTGTACTTAGAAATTTGTACAGTAATCCGTCTAACAGACTACACGGAAATACTGTGATTTAGTACGCTTCAAGATGTTAAAATTAAAAACAATCTGCGTTTGGCTGACTACACAAGTTGAATCCTTACGAACCAAACAAAGACATCTTTAAGAATCAACTGAAAAACATTGTCATTTTAAAATGTTCATGATAATGTCAAATTTGAACCGTTGAATTAAATTTATACTTTTTGATCAAGATTTCCCACGTAACATAACGGCCGGTGCCATCGTATACAGGCTTCTGGAAAATGACAATACGGCTTAAGGTAGCATAAGGTATGAAATGAAGATGTTATCAGCTTGCGACACAATATTAATTCCCCAGGGATCTTGTCCTTACACCCACGTCTCACAATCAACGTGCCTACTACGATAACGAGCTTCCAACATTGGTCCTAATTTTAGCTAAATTAAAATAAACCTTAATGTGTTTTGTTAGTTCTTTGTTTTGTACAAGCTATTCTTGTACCTGTGTATCTTCTGTTTTAGTATCTGCAAAAGTAGGTCTTAAACCGTGCGCAATTGTAACTTTAACAACTTTTGGATATTTCCCGACAATGTTCGTTGCTTTGTATGATTAAATTTTTATTAGTGTTTCGTTTTAAAATTGCTGTGATATTTGTAATGGCTTAAGTAAGGTATTGAACGTTGTGTTTGCTTTATTTTAGTTACTGCTTGAATACTTCTGAAATAGTAATTAGTAATATGGTTCATATTGACCCAAGCGTACTACAACTATCGCAGAAATTATAAATAGTAACGCTTATCTACAATTGGTGCTAAGACAACGGCCTAAAGAACAATAGAATGTTTAATGAAAATCACCTCGTAGTACGCGAGAAAGCCGCTCTCCTTTGTATACTCTCCCGCCTTACCCCCTCCACTTGCTGGAGAATTCACTTTGAAATTGTTAACGTTGGACAGAGTGAAGGTTCGTCCATAAGTCGGCATACCTGAAAATTTTAAAAATTTTAGCCCAAAGCCGTAATTTTGAAAATCTTTTGTTAGAACATCTTCTGTATGAGGCGAAACGGATGATCCTGGTTTAATATTAAAATCTCATAACCGCTAGAAATAAACAGCGTTTACTGCGCATAATATGAGTACGAAGATATGAAAGTCTTTTCATTATGGATCATCTGGATGAACAATATTGGCGTCTTGTATACTATTTATGAAAATTTTGAATCTTATTAAACAAACAAGGATGATATGGAGAAACATTTCCAAGTACATAATATGAGAAAAGTACGTGGTGTGAACTAAGAAAAATTCTTTTTTATAAGAATTCATAAGTAAATCACTTAAAATTAAATCAGATGGCTCGTGTTCTTTCAGTTCATAAACTAAATTAAATTATGCTGATGGAGTTTTTACCAATAATAAGTTTTTCCTTAGGGGCACCAAGTTTAACCCACAGATGTGCGGCATGATCCACTGACAGTTGTTTCCTCCACTCGGAGTCTGAGGATGGGGCGTACAGTGGAGCATTGTGGCCAGTTTCCCTCTCCCATTTACCGTGGAAATCGTAGGCCATCACGTTGATGAAGTCCAGGTAGCTAAAAAACTTAAGCTGGTAAATTTGGAGGAATGCTTTAATTACCTCGTTCAGCTAAGTTAATAAATTTAGCAACTGACACTGTAGATACTAAAGATGTCGACTGATGAGGAAAAATATCGTTGTGGTTATGAAATTAAAATCTTTTACCTTAAGGTAATATTAAAATTTTTCCCCAAAAGTTTTTCAAGTTGAAATAAAAATGGTATCTAGGTAATGGTTTTGAAATCATAATGAGGTATGAAAGAAAAGATATTCATTCAGTCCAGAAAACTTTGAATTTACGTTTCTAGTAAGAAATACTTCACTCGCTACTACTTTATGAAAGATATTATTCATCTGTTATGAAACTTATGAATTAAGTTCCGTATCAAATGGTGCGGTTTTGAATGGTATGCCGAGTTGTATAGGCATTTCTGACAACTTGATAAGGGCCCGACATCAGACACTATGCTACTTTGCAAAGATATCGCCACGAATCCAAAGCGCGGTATAAAACTTGATGGAGTTTATTAAGAACGCAACAAGGACGAGATTCCAGTAGCAGACAATAAAGGGAATGTAATAGATAAACTTGTTTTAAATACATTGTGTGTGAATGTGGGAAAACGTTGCGAATATTGAATAATAAGGCTCAAATATCTGAAGAATATTTCGCAATGGTAGCGCGCCGTTCCTTGTGATTAATTAAGATGATATTATTATCATTGTTACAACGAGAAAAGTTCGTACTTACGAGTAATCAACGTTAATGCTGTAAGATTATATCTTTAATGTTTTCGACCACTTTTGTATTTGTGTAATTGTATTAGTTATACAATCGCTTTTTATCATTCAGCGTTTTGTGGTTCATTATGGCGCGGAAGAACTAATTCTCACGAAGATCTAAATGTCGTATTTATGCATAACTACTGTATTTCATAACTGTAATTGTTCTTATCGTCATAGTAATCTTTGAATTATCCATAACGTATAAGTTTAATGATTTTGAATGCACATGTTTTTGGGTCACCAGTTTATTGGCCTTTACAATTTGCATTTTTCACATTATTTTTACGCTAGCGTGATCGGATTTAGCTCGACTAATTTGTTATTCTTCTTATCTAATATCTTCTGTTTCTGACTGATAATTAGAACTGATGAGATAAGATGAATATGCTTGTAATTATTTTTACCTGGCTACTGCAGGCACGTCATAACCACTCTTAATGTTGTCGGGTCCTACAGGCACGGCAGCTGTGAGGAGTAAGCGAGGCTTCTTGACTTCCTGGGCTTCTGCTTCGAATGCTTCACGGAGTTCTACAAAGAAGGAAAGATTTACTTTAGTAATCAAATCATCAGTATGTATCTAGAAATTATTAACATTATGCAAAGACAGAAATTGAAAAAAGCTGTAACTTCCCTGTTACCTCCAAATCATCTGACTGTCTTGTAATATAAAAAACTTGATGAATGAGAGAAAAGCCTATTAAATCATCGTTGTGTGTAAATAAATCCAATTGGAGGTACCCTTTGCATTTAGTACTAACATTGGACGTGTGGGAATACAGCTGATTACAGTCTCTTCTGTTGTTCTTTTGTGTTTATTGACAATTGATTTGTGAATACCAACAATGAATAGGTTTGATGACTTAGGTTGAGCAACTGCATAATGTATGCAATTGTGAATTATAAAGTGTGAATTACAAGTGTTAGTTTCTTTATCGTGATGATAAACAAATAGTGCTATGAGTATTGAAAAGTTAATTTTGACAGCAATGGAACATTTAATAACGTTAAAAAGTATCGATTTGAAACTACGTCCAATCATACTAATATGAAGTATACCAAAACCTCCTTTAATCCTAATTTTAATTTGTGAAAAGACTTCGAACTCACTGATAAAGAAATTAGTTTGTCAATTCGATGGTTACAAGCTATGAAAATAAATGAGGTATCACCACTTGTTTCTAATCGGAGTAGCAACTTCGTGGAACTTTAACCTTCCTAAAAATTACCGCCTGCATTAACTTGGCTTAGAATGGTTGTAACGAGTGTTACTTTATAGTAATTTACTTCTTCCATTATTTTCACAATTATTCATTAACCTTTTCTACTTGGCAATTCTCCCGTTACAAGTCTCTGTAAATTCCGGTCCTTTTACGCGGAGTTACATATTTCATTTTCAGTCAAATTGATGTCTTTGTCTAGTTGGCATGTGACCAAGAATGGGTAAACTCACATTTAGAGAAGCATTTCGCAAGTTCACAGTGGCTCTGTTTGGAATCTTAAATGCATTTCGGTTTTATGTCTTCTTTTTAATTGTTTTCTTTGCAGTTTTTAATCTGGCTCGAAGAACTACCATTTGCAATTTTGTGGACTTGAATTTATTCGTTATGGCTGGAATTAATCACCGTAAAGTATTTTCATATTCCTAGAATTGGGAATTGTTAAGTACGGTTGCATTTGAGACATTTTTTAGAGTATTTTACAATAGTTTCAAGTTCCATGGACAGCCAAAGAACAAAAAATTCTGGTACAAAATCTACTTACAATATTCCTTTTCGTGTGATGGTCTTAATTTTCTGAAAGCTGTCGCCAACTTGTTCTTTGTGTAAAATTGTTGTGAACTTGATGAATATAGAATGAAGCGGCTTGTTCAAATATTTAAAGTATCGTCAAAGTAGGTATCTCCCACGGCCAAGTAACTTTACAAAGAGAATTGATCGTTCAACAAAAGGATCGTGAGCGGCCGTTCACTTTAAATAGATCATCCTTTCAAATCCTTTAAGGCTCCAGTGTGGGAATTATGGTAAATGAATAACAGTTTAAGAGTGTTTGGTATTAATAGAGCTGTTAGAAAAGCTACTTAAGTCGTGAAGAAGGTAAACGGGCTACAGTGATTGCCCATTACAGTGATGAAGTAAGTCCCGTAAAGGTGTGGTTTCAAATTTAACTGCAAGTAAATCAAAATTTCGAAACTTTAAAATTTATAATTCATTGTAAAGTCTAGCTAAAGCAAACTAAATAAATAGAGTTTGTGAATATTAACTTAAATCCAATGGTTACAAAAACCATTGGAAGGTAAACGTAAATAGTAATAAAATGTGTATAACGTAATATTGACAAATAGGTTTCCTAAACAACTTTTAGGAGATTAGTTTTATGGTACTAAATGAGAATTAACCAAGCTATCACTATCTAAGAAGCAAGCTAGTACCCAATTTACGGTTATTTCCATATTGTTGTATTACATAATTACAATTATAGTTGAGGAAGTATTTCACAATCAATTCTACACTGCAATCAAAACTCTAATTAATTTAGTGATTGATTCTCATAAGCATAAAAATACTCTTATGGAATTTGGCAGCGATTGATACGATCAAAATATCTGAAGTGGCGTCCAAAATTTTGCTTAAGTGTTCATTGGACTCGTCCTTGCTACACATATACTGACGGTAGACCTTTCTAAAATTCCACCGACAAACTGTAGACGGTGACCTACAGTCAACTGCAATTATATTCACATTAGGTAGTACAATATCGGACTTGTAGTTATGGTTGCAGCAGTGTATTTTGCTTATAGCAAAGGTTTTGGATAGTTTTATAGCAAATTCACAGACCAAAAAATATATAGACGCAGTCTTCGGAACAAAAAAGCGTAGTTTTCCGTTTCCCAGCAGACTGTGCTCGGTGACATACGTCAGATCTTAAAAAAAAATTTACCTCACTTTTTTATTCTGAATACATACTGAGTCTATTATTATTTTTGGTCTGAGAGAAAATTATGTATTCTCCTTTGATTAAGTTCAGCTTTTGGTATATTTTAAGCACAACGTAGGTTCGTACAAGTTTGAGATTTAGCATACTTAAAGTTTATGTAGAAAAGCGACTTTTTATGGATGTGTTATATACATTTAATTTAAAAATTTAATCGAAAAATAGTAGAATTCCTCATCAAGGTGTGTTTCTACACCTTCCCTAGATGTCGCTAGGAATACGTATCTTTTCAGATAGATCTGAAGACAAAATTATTGATCCTATCGATTCTAACCCTGACGTAATGAGTCATGGTCTAAATTCGACCACAGTATTGCTCTTCCAGTTATTATAAACCGACGTAGAAGCTCATGGAACACTGTCCTCGGTGACACAAGTTTGGCTCAGTAATAAGTTTCGGAAATACTAAGATATATTGCTTCTATTTCATTATACTCGTATGGGTATAGTGTATTTCTATTTACGATTAACGCCTAAATCTAAGGACTTGTTTATTGGACTCTAAGGGTTGCTTATTGAAAAGGCCAGAGGGTTGTAAGATTAATGGGAGTACTAAGATTAAGTACAGGAGTATTTGGATAAAGGAGTTTAAACTTTGCCCTTGTATTATGTGATTTATGTGACACGTGGAAACTGTTAACAATAGTGGTTACAACAAGAAAAAGGAAGGGACTGTTGCTCTTAATAAAACATTAATGATATGATGTTATTAAGATATTTAACATAATTTCATGTACTGTCGAAGTAATTTTGAAGATATAGTATTGCAAGTAGGGAAGAATTTTTGTGAGTTGGAGGTTTGTGAGTTAATAAATCGATTAATCAGAGTTTCATTTTCAGAAAAATGTGTTTTTGCATACAACAGATAAGGTCTATTAAGCGGATAAATAAAAAAAGTCATGTTACTTCTACAATGAAGACTAAACCAATAACATCTTACATATTGAAATCCGTCAAGCTTAAGGCTCTAGAGAGACTTACGCTTGAAAAACATTACCCTTGTTTGTTCTGATGCATTCGGGTAATAATTTAAATACTTATAGCTACTCTATTTAGGAAAGACCGGAGATATATGGTCAAATCACTGATGACAAATTATAAAAAAGCTTTATCAAATCGAAATACTATATTTAGTTAAAATACAAGTTATGACTCATGCAACGAGCTGTCCTCGACATTTAGCCGAGGTGATGTAAAGATTCTGTTAAGATTCTATCTTAATATTTTTTGTTTCGTATAGTATCCGTTTAATCGTGACTATATTTCATTTTCGTGTTCCACGTGTGATACTGTTATGATGGTACGGTACACGATTGATGTTTTGTTTTGGGCTTAGATATTAAGCTATTATTCTGAAATTATGAAGTAATTGGTCAATTCGTTTCGCTTAGTTTAAATTCAAAATTATTTATTTATTTACCTATCTATAATACTGAGACCTCTCAGTGATATATAAATAAATGCTTGGATATTTTTTATTCTGCCCCCATCTTATAAATGTACTTTGAAATGTAGAAGACAGGGGTAAAAGGTAAAGTAAACTAAAGTTATTTACTCTAATATGAGTAAACAGGGTATAATGGTTGTTGCAGTTATATTGCAGCTTTGCTGACAAGGATAAAAAATGACTAAAATACTCTCATATCAAATGTCAACGACTATTAACTGTAGCATTTAAAAATAAGTTATTTAGTACCAATTTCATTAAGTAATGCTTTCTTTATTGCCAGAAGACGGTTATTTACAAGCCAATTCAAGTGTCGTCCGTGCCAATATATTAGGGCACCCTTTTCCGATTTATGATGTTTTGTCTTGAGGGTAAAGACCCCATGTATAAATATCCTAATAAATAAAAATTGTTTCGGAAGAAAAAAATATTTTTGACTTACTCGTATTACGAAAACATCGACATCCTGGGTATTAAATTGTCCTTTTTATGAATTCCCTTTTGGATTTAATGTCTAGTGCAAATATAATTTATTTATGATTTTGATTTTGATTTTGATTTTTAGCTATTTAAAATTCACAAGGTTGTGCTGAAAATGTTATAAAAAATTTGGATTAAAAAAATAGTCTAGATAGAACTAAAAGAAAAAAAAAACTTTATGTACACTCTCATACCCTTCACTAGGATTCCCTATGTCGCGGGTACCAGATCTAAACCGAAAACCAGAAATTGGAGGTCTTAAATCTAATTTCTGTTTCGCTGAGAATCAAACCAGGTTCAACAAACAGCGATTAAACATAGCATACATTGCGCCATATGCCTCGTATACAATTTATGTAACAATTTAAAGAAGACGTTGCAAATTAAAATCGCTTTTTTGTTGTTTCATTTTAACATGTTCATGGAATCGATTTACGAAGCAATGAGCATCAATTGGGACGAGCTCTGAATAAAAGAAATACAATATAATTTCATATTCCCCATACATCTCGCTTTAATGGCTTGTAAAACAGGAGCACAAAGGAATCGGTTCGGAATAATATTCACTCAAGCAACTCATTGTGTCTTATTGATTGCGAGAAGAGATGTTAAACTTAAATGTTTAAAAAATCTAGTATTGTTATGACTATTTATGTTATTGTTATTATTTTATCCAATGACAAAGATTAACCTTCTTGTGTGCCGTGGAAAATGAAAAATAAAGTAAAACATTCAAACCATTTAAATTCATCTTGGCTGCCTTAGTGGGAGTCGAACCAGGAGTCATTGAAAGGCATGATTATCATTGAGCCAAACGGGTCATCAGTAATTACGTTGACATACATACATACTTCATTATTATTTTTGTATTCATTCCTTTAAAGTAGGATAATAAGAAGAGAAATATTAAATTCCATTGAATATAATATTCTAAACTTAGAAAATGAATCACCTATTTTACTAACATACCCTGCATTTGTAAAAAAATTCGGATGCAATATTTTGTGAAAAAAAAGTTTTATTTCTCTTTTTAAACAAGTAAAAGGTTCGCTCGTCAGTGGAGTCAATCACTTATTTTTTTTTGCCACAAAGTCGCCAGTGATAAAGCAAGTCACTACCTCAATGAAATGCGACGTCACGATTTTTTCAGTAAAAGCCTCTTTGATACAAGTACACCCTTAATACTCCGAGACATACCGGAAAATTATCCCTCGAGGCATTCATATCCCGGGTTTATCTTCGCTTCAAGATGAGGATCTTTTGAGGTTTTTATACAAAGATATTGAATTATGTTATAGAAACCCAAATGTAACTTATACAAAAGAAACTGTGCCAGTAATTACTAGAAATATACCCGATAATGTAACAAACAATCAATAGGAAATTCTGCGAAATAAATCTATCATTGTGTACTTCGATAAGTGTTAACATAAATTAATTTACTGACTAGAGATCAAACTGTTTAGGGATGTTATCGATCTAAGAGAGGGATATAAGTATCCGAAAGATTACGTCCTATTTGTATTTTCATATGTGCTCTGGTTAAGCTGTTGTGTTACGTGGGTGTTACCTGTTTTACTGCAGATTATGATTTTGTATAAATGTTCATCTGTTACTTTCTAACCTCTGAAGTACTTAACATAATCTGACAGAGATATCGTTATAATTGACTTCCGTTTTTTACTTTATAAAGCGTGATGTTTAATTAATAGTCGGGAATTCGTTTATGAACTTGTTACTTATTTCGATTACTATCAATATTTCTTAACTACATACTCGTATTAATGACTGCTTATTTTACCCAAAACTATCCAATGTAACTTTTGTTTATGAAATCGTTAAACTCATTACGTGGAATGGAACGTTTTTGAGCACACAATATCCGTACCGCGGATCTATATCCGTACCCTTTCTTCATCCCTATTTGTTACTCCGCGATTAAACCCGAAACACACTCGTACTAACGAGGTTTGGGAATACGGGAAATTGCAGAATACCAACGATTATTCTTGTAGGATTTATCGCCAGGCGTCGTGAATGCGTCAGCTCCAGCCTTTGTCTTGATAGAATCGAGGCTGCAGAAAGGAAATGATGACGCAATAGTTCTGTATTCTGTATTATATGGAAGTTTGAGTGGCGTTTTAGGTTATAGGTTATGTAAATTATTAGAGCTTTTAGATCATATGTTTGTCAGCAGTGATAACATTATTAAGCTAATGTCTTTCCTTGTTAGCAACAATTTGTGACGTATCCGAACGTAGACAATAATAAAAACAAGAAATAATAAAAATGTAATGGGTTGACAGATTTTTCTTGACATTCATGGTAGCCGAACGTAACGGACATTTATGCAGTAAAATAGGTAATAGGAAGTTTTGTAATTGCATTAAAAGAGTGATCGATTGTAAGTGGTTCGTTTTGTTTAATTAAATTTAATTTAATGTAATTTTTAACATGATCTGGGCCCATTTAAAATGTCCACTGGATGGTCTTTGTAATACCTTGATTTGTTGCCACACTAGAACGCTAAGAAAAGTAAAAAGTAGTGTTTCATCATTAACTAAACTATCCATCGCTAATATACGCGACTTTTGAAGTGGCCGAAAGTATAAACTGATGAAATATCATGTAAGTGCTCCTAAATACTTTGTGGTGACTAATATTTCAGGTATTTAAACTGTAAATAACATTATTTCGAAGTATAAATTATAATAGAACTTATATACAACTATGGAAGCGTTATTATATAATTCCAAAACTATAGTATAAGTATACTATAAGTAGTATAAATGTATTTGGTAACAATGCTAACAACTGAACCAATACAAATTAAGCTTAACGAGATCCCAACTGGAAATTAATTAAGAAGTTATTGATTTCCACTTAGACTCACTAACCGAAACCCAAGGGGATTGAATTATAGTGAGTTACTTTTGAGATCGTTAGTTTGCGAAGTAATTTACTTACATTAACGAGTAAATTAAACTAAAATGTTTTTATGTTATAGCGGAGTATATTTATATATTCATATTTATGGGTTCTCGCAATGTAGGTACCAATCGTATTGGCAGACACCACAGCAACCCATCTGAGAACTTTATGGAGAACTCTCAGATGTGCAGGTTTCTTCAGATATTTTCTTCACCGATGCAAGTGGTAATTAGCTTCTAATACGCATATTACTATTTTAAAATTAAAGGTGCTGGTTAGAACTGAGGAACTCCTATTCATGAGGCCAACATGTAAACCACTAAGCTATCACTACTTGTTATACTTCCATACATGTAAATAAATAGTATGATTAATGGTTTACCGACGCATCATACTTTACAGCTTTCTCTATGACATCGCGACATCGGGTAGATATAGCTT
>LGAG01000229.1:41778-60546 GCA_001278395.1 Lerema accius
CCAAGTCTCAAATCCGTATGTGCCTGCATGTACTGCACTGCAAAATTATCATACCACAAAAAATCTGACTAATATAATCTTGAATCTATAAAAATTAAAAAGCAATGAAAACAAACAAAACTTCAAAATTACATAACACAAGAGGCGTCATCAGAATCTCAATTTTTTTTAAAAGGCGCCAAACAGAACCCTTCTCGTACGTTGTGTAAAGATACACTCACATTGCTACGAAACGTACTGTTGCTAGTTTTTACTCTGGAAAGTATATTTTGTAAATTATTACACAGAAATAAAATAGAGCTAAGTGCAATCAAAAATTTTTAAAAATAAACTCAAGAGAACGTAAATTGTAATATACCTGATAATCTTTTGTCCTATCCCCAACATTTTAATTCGTAAGACAATTAGCTAAAATACAAACGTCCAAACATTGTCATAACATCTCACGTCTTTATATCTAAAAATCCTAAACGGCTGGACCGCTTCGAATAAAAAAATGTGGTGATTTCAAGAGGGACTAAGTATAGTTTAAAACTAAAGTTGGACTTGGCTGGTGATGATGTAATCGAGATACATTTATTCAAGGGACCGGCTAAACTGTTACATTTATTAAAATAACATAGTTAAATCGATTATAGGATGATGTTAGGCAATTAAAATATAAAATAAATTTCAAATTTCTGTATTATCTAGTATTTTATATTAATTCCAATAATAGCGTAGGATGTAAGAATTGCAACGCTCCTCGTTCGCTCTAATGTACGCATGGCTTTATCTGTATCACAAAGGATGGTCCATTTGCATCGCAAAAAAGCCTTCAAAGCCTTTGCCCTGAGAACTGACAACAAATTTGCAACATTAAACAAAATCTTCAACACCAGATTGCGAGTTATATTTCAGATCCGTGGACATTAACTTGCTACTACCAAATCTGAAGTAACTTATGTACCATTATCTGTGCATGGTAAAAGGAGTTTAAGTGTATTGATATAAAGTTCATATTCCTGTGAGAATTTTACAGAGTAATGGTAAGTTTTTTGGGTGTATGAAAGTGGTTACTATAGCGTTGAGCGGTATGAACCGATCGGTTGTCATGGTAATGAAAAATAAAATTAATGAAAAATGCCATGCTTAGTTACGATTTTCAAGTTATAACCGGCTTATCCGTCGGATAAAAATGGCGTAGAAGTTTTCAGTCAGCTGATATCTGACAGTACTATCATTGAAATGTCATTATCCTTGGTATAGTAATTCTCGGATAACAATACCCATAGTGATATTGGCTGAGAATTAATAATGTAAATTTACGTAGAGTAAGCTGGAGGCAGTCTTCACTTTGTTTCAGGTTATACACCTGTATCGGGTTAATTAAATTTGCCAGCCTTAAGCCTCCTGAGGTTTGACCTCAATAAGGCTTTATTAAACGTCTGTTTATATGATATTGTTTGGGTAAATAGTTTTAGCAAGTTTTTCTTACATTTTCTGTTTATTAAATTTTTTGGGCGAGAAAATTTTTCTCTCCCTTTTAAAACATTGCTTTTGTTATTACATTTGATGAAGATTAAAAAGGTTTTCTGTAAAGAATTTTGGTTTAATATACAGGTTTAAAAAGCTTATAGCATTTTATCACATAACCGGTGAGCTTTATTTAAAATTCAGCGCCTAATAAAAAAACTAATGTCTATCTCGACTCTTTGAAAAACTTTTTTTTTGTTTTATAACTTAAATGAATACATTATGATTAAATAAGAAAAAAAAATACAATTGTTAAAGTCATACATTTAAAATCTGTATTATAACTTTTGTGCACAAACAATAAATTTTAAGACGATTTAAAACATGTTTTAAGCCTTAATTAATCCGTATGAACTTATAACAAATAAGGATTTTAAAAAAATATAGACATATTTTCCTACAAGTCAAACTGATTAGTTATTAATTTGACCAACTAATTATTGCAATGAACAACCTACCAGACTAAGAAATAGTATGTAGGACGGAGCTTTTATGGCTCGAGCTTTGGTAAGCTACGAGTAACTCACGATTATTAGGTACCTAAAGATTATGTTACTATCAATTAATTTTGAGAGTTCTGATGTATATTAAAAGGTATTAAGAAGTTAAAAGTCATCCATATGTTATTATAGCAGATTGTCCTTCAAAAAATCCTGATGACATCTTACATAATATAATAAAATGAAAAGATTCTCTGTTTGTGTGTGTTTGGAAGAGCATTTATGTAAAAAATTAAAAACATAAATAATCATTATCTCGGTGATATCAAAAGTTATTAAAATTTAAAGTTTGTATGGTTACATCTCCATTCTTGACTTAGATGTAATGTAAGGTATATTTAAAACATTACCCATTGTAATAAACTGTACTCGTATCAATTGGTCCCAAGGCTCTATGGTTATAGGTATTATAACATTTTATTGGAACATATAAAATTCACGTATGGCATAACCTTTGAAAAAGGTACCTATTCCATAAAAAATACTCTACTATATTTTATCTGCTTCTAATAACTTGTTACAATGTATGTTAAGTTTATTGTATGTAGCTTCAATCTTATGTAATTTCATTGTCTACCTAGTTCATATAGGGATATACACTGGGGTGAAGCTAATTTACCATTCCGTAACTTTGAACAGGTCTGGTATGGTAAGTTGTTGTATATCATAATTTTACAAACATTTTTGATTAAGTCGATAATTAAACCCATTTGACATCAATATCCATTAGGGCTACAAATTAATTAAAAGCTGAACCAAAAATTAAAACTATAAATAATCTATAAATTAAAACTATACATAAATTGATAGTTTATTCTAAGCCAGTAACTATGTAAGGATTTATGTAGAAAAAAAAATCTTATTTACATTTATCTAGTATGAAGTCATTTTAACCTTTGCCTTTTAGAAGGTATCTACAGGTATTGATAGGAATTCGGCAAATTATTTTATTCATCTATTTTTTGTACTCAATTATACCTGAAGACGTTTTATTTGAGATAAGATTTGTTTATGTTTATTTACTAAGCTTGTTATATAACGTAGACTCAACTATGTAAATAAGTTTCCAATTACTTTACTGTAAATTATAGAGTTGATTGGCAATTAATTTTGATCGATAAAGATACCATGTTAATTAAACTAGCTAAACCTGACCATAGTGCGTTGTGGATCATTATGTGTGTTTTCTTGTAAACTAACTGATCTAGGAATTAATTTTCGCACGAATAAATGGTGGAAAATGCCTTAAATGATTATTAAGTTTACTCATTGTAATTTACTTTCGGATTGCAATAAAGAATAAACATAAAATTTTAAAAATATTTTAACACAGCATTTGAAACGTAATATCCGCGATAAAAAAAAATTTCAAATTTAGTCTTAGTGTTCCTCCACACTAAATGTATAATATTATAATGTATAAGGAATTCCCATTCAAAGTTTATATAGGTTTCATAGTTCATTTCATATATTATAGTATACAAAACGTATTTTTTTCTTACAATGTTCCCAAACCTAAAGCATGATTGACAGCACCTCGGTCTTCTGTTGTGAAATCGTTCACCACAAAGCGGACGGCTCGCGAAACACGAAAATGAGCGGCCATTATCGACGAGTTATTTGCGAAAGACGCCATATTTAATAAACTATGATTAGATAGATGCATGTAATCAGGTATTCATTGCGTTTACTGCCGCCAACCTTTGCTTGTTACGAAAGGACCTAATTATTAGATCTGTGTCACATTGACAGCGGGTCTTTAATAGTGACGAGTACTGTCATAATCTTTATAAACAAAAGCTAGCGGGTTTGTTATTGAACTCGTCATAATTAGCTGCCTGATTTTAAACACTTTGTGGTGTTTTTAAGAGGGATTCAGGATGATTTTAGACTATAATAGGACCCAGTTGGAGCTGTTGTAGAGTTAATTCAAGGCAATAGCCTAGGTTATGGAAACGCCATTGTAGCAAAAGTTGTTCAGTATCATTAGAATTTATTAAAGGTACATGAAATTTGAAGGTCAGGTATACCTGATGTGGAAAACTAAGCGATCAACCAAAATATAAAAGTTGAAAAGATGTAGCAAAAACTCGTCTGTTTAGTCTTCAAGTTTTAACGTAAATTACGAATGAATGAACAGATAAGTATCCTAATGGGAAGTGAGAAGTACAGTTCATGGACATCAGTAGTATTAACCTCTTCAGCAACTCATTGCAAGGAGAAATCGGGAGAACAAGTTACAGGCTTTCTAACATCGTAATAGAACAATCGAAGCACGCAAACCGATTTTACATACAACAGAACATTCTAGAAAGTACTTCTTATCGTTCATGAGTATCATTGGGATTAAGGTATAGCTACAAAGTCCAGCGATTTTTAATTTAGTAGAAGATGGCTCTTTATTTAGTCAATTATTTAGTAGGATACTTTGCCTAGTGATGGAATTAACTTGGATTTACTAAGAGATTTTCCAATCCCTTATTAATATGTATAATTACATCTCAGGGATTATGCAAAGCATTCAGATTCTGTTGACACAGAATTTCACTATTCTGTCTTAGTGAGACTCCACTGTGATTAGTTTATCATAGTGACAAATTATCTTTCTTGCAATCACATTTCGTCTTAAATAAATTAACAAAATTAACCAATTCAAGGATACTAATCTTGACGTCTTATCCCTATAAACTAGACAAATATTTTTTCTGTTTACGTTCACGCCAAAATACCTTTAAAAGCAAAAGAATGAAATGTTGTCGTTATAAAGAACGTTCTCTTTATTCTGCACTTAATGTCATCCCCACACATTTTTATAAAGTTATCGTTTAACGTGAACGCAAACAGAGAAAGCATTTGTCAACACGAATTATCGTTTGAACCGCTAGTCGTCTGTCGTTGCCTTAATCGGTTACTCATAGTATTGTAGAACACGACAGACGTCGTGACGAGCTGACAAGACGTGATTTGGTTGCTGATGAAACCGAACCTGCAACCTGCAACCAGTAACCAGTAACCCGCAAGTGTTGCAAGCTTGACATCCATTGAATACAATTATTGTATTTGTTTATAAGTAGTAAAGAGTGAGTGTCTGACCGTGTCTGCTGTTGATAAGATTTCTGACGCGTTTCCCTGATTCAGATTGCATGTCAATTCGCCGGTTCTCGTTATTATCTTTGTATGACAGTCTTTAAGCCATCTCAGAGGCTTTCAGTTTAGCATAAAAAGTTCCTTCGCTTAGATTGGCTCCTGACCTCTGTCAATTCGCACTAGATCACTAGAGGATCTTGGTAAAGTAAGCTCTAGATCTACTCAGTTATGAGAGATCCGTGTTCTGTAATAGGCCACTAAAGGCTAGAGGCTATTTGTTTAGAAATTACCTTTCGATGTTGATTTGCAATTAATTGACAATAGGTTTTTAGGTTATCGGAAACCTTTGTAGACATTTTCACTGGGCATTAGACACTACCTAGTACCTTTGTAGACACTTTCACTGGGCATTAGACACTACCTAGTGCCCTTCGAAAGGTTAGCCTTATGCTCGTCAATTGTTTTAAGCCAACCCTTTTTCTTTAAGGTCCCTGGACATGGAGGAAATGATGTGGAAAGAAACTCCTCCGGATCTTTTTTGCAATTACAAAGAGTAAAAATAAAGCATCCAAGGAACGTTCTATAAGCTACTAGCTACTTATTGGATCTAGCAAATTTATTACTAAGATAGCCAGATCCAATTCAAATAGTTTCTTTGAACCGTAAGAACTTTAAGGTCAAAGGTTCTTATTGCATTTCTAAGAAGGCTTAATATAAATCGCTGGACGCATTTCAACAGTTTTGCCACCACGACTGTGAGTACGACCGTTGAAATTCATTTCGCTTCTTTGACCGCTACTGTTGACTTTGGGAAGAAAAATTAAAGAAAGATTACGAGAATTGTAGTCATTTATTTATCTTTAGTTTTTTGTACTTGTTGTCAATAAATGGATAATAACGCATTTTATGCATAAAATTTTGCTTTGTGCATTTTTTCTCCAGATCAACTTTAACTATGCCAAATCTCAAACTCATGTAAGCCTGCATCCAATACCGGCTTCTTCTGGCGATGCCTATGTTTTGCTGTAGTTCAAGTCAATTATTTTTTAGCATTAAAATAACTTTATCTAATTCTAATTTTAGGTTTATGTATTTAAAAAACAATTTAGTTATTACTTCCCTCCTCTTAATTTTCTAGTAGCCTCTTTATGTCATCTTATTGCCTACTTTGAGAAACACTGGCCTGTGTTAAATTATCTTGAAAATGCACTCCAACCTGTTTAAATCAATGAGCGCTGAATAAACACCGACGAAAACCACCTTCCCATTCTTTAAATCGAAAAGATTTCTCAAGAAAATGTAAAGAATTCCTTAATTTCTCTGAAAATCAAAGGAAAATACTTTGAAAGCGTTGGCAAAGCTACAAAAGACTCGTTTCTGTTTGACCGGCGCGATTAGGTCTGTCTACTGTGTGGGCTGCTCTTATTGCGTCTTATAGTGATGTGCAGGTAAAATATCGATGTTTTATTTGTTGTATTATTCAAAAATTTTGTTAATTATAATGTTCTCAAAATAAAAGTTATGCAAATGGCCAAATGACATAGGTTAGAAGGTGTTTGTAAAAATAGGGGGTGTAGGGTAGAAGCTTGATTCTAAATAAGATTTGGTAACTTTTTGACAGTACGAACCATAATGGTCTCGTATTGGCAACATTTTACATACAAAATTTTTAGTATGATTAGTTTATAGAAAGTAAAATAAGCACATTGCAAAAGGGTTTGCTTTCGATGTAAAAATATAATTATGCCAATATTTCAGGGCTCATACGAAAACAAATAATTACAATATGTTGATTCTTGATTGATTAATAGTAAAATTATATTGATACCAGCTAGTGCAAGAACACTTACCTCCTAAAGTGTCGTATAAAATATCAGAACTTCTCAGAAGTCCGGTAAAAAATGCGATCGAGACATGTTGATATATTGACATTAATTATTTGTGTGGACGTTGCCCAACCCGGAACTTTTAGAAGGACAATCAGTAACAGCTATTCATATAACAAGAGATAATAATTGGCAGAAACAAGTTCGTGGTTTAAAATCCTGCCTATTTACAGTTGTGTGTAGGAGGTTATTGCGAATTATTTTTTGCTAGAAAATAACATGGATATTGAATATAAATGTCACACAAAATAGTCAAGGAATCATTAAGGGTAAACGAAAAATTTGCATTAATTAGCTTTGGCAAAGACAGAAAACGAAGAGATAAAAAACGAAAATCATTCATGATGACTCTTTGACGAAAACCAGATCTCATTCCAAACCGGATAGAGGACAAATCAAGTGAAGTGTTCTTAGGAATATTACTTATGAAAATTAAGAAAAGATCGCCTTATTAATTCTGTAGTCGGCACACTCGAAAGTCCTTTATAGAAAGGTGAATCTAATTAGATTTGTAATTGCAAAGGAGTAGTCCATTTCAGAATTAAAATCCTTTCCAACCAGAAATAACATTTAATAAAATTAATACCTTAGACCTTACTTAGTAACACGAAATTCCAAGGTCTATCATATTGGAAAATGTGTTGAAATAAAATAACATTTTTACCGTACAAGTTTAAAAGTCCGGTCGTCTAATAAGGTGTTAAAAAGAATAAGTTTCCGGAGCCTCATAAAGCCTTGTAATTAATAAAAAGGGCCTCCGCCATAATAGAGCTCGAGGATTTATTATAACGCCCCTATTATTAAAACATTATAATAAACTTAACAATTTACAACAGGTGAAACAAAACGAACGAGCTCTGTATTATTTAACCTTCATGCTTGACTTGAAGGCCGAACTACAAACTTAGTAGATTTCGTAGCAACGCTTTATTGAAATTCTTCTCTCATGGACAATGAGCTTTAGAATCCATGTAACTTCAGTTTTAAGGCTAATATTTCAAAAACTTTATCCCTCTAATTAGAGGAACGTTCTCTATGGAATATTCGCTAAATTTGTTCATGTATTAAGTTCAGTCTTTGCAATTAGGAAAATCACGAAAACGTGATCTTTGTTCAACGGGCTTTGATTACGTCACGATGTTATACTTTAATCGTTTTCATGTTATTATTAATTTGTTTTATTTAAGTTGTTTTGTATAATGCGATCGACTTTCGAAACATCACGTTTCATTATAATTGTAATATAGATCATGCTTGCGAGATTGATATAGTATACTTGAATATAGTTTAACTAACATTATGAAAGGTGACATGTGGGCAGGTGTTTATGTGACAGATAAAAATGATTGTTCTCACATCGTCAATATTTGTGATGTCTTATTCGTGCACCGTGGTATAAAGATTTTTATGTGGAGCAAGTGGCTTATTTCTATTCTGTTAACATAAGACAGGTATTACTGTTATAATTATTGCAGGGTCAATATTATTTCATAGAACTGAGTGGACCTTTATAACCTCGTTTTTAAACACCTAATTTATACAGGAGGATAATATAAAATAAATAAATTTAAAGTGAGTTTCAATGCCAAAAACCTTTTTGCTATATTAATTAAATATTTATCGTAAATATTACGTAATATCGATATGCGCGGTGACATCACTAACTGTGTCCGCGACAGGTGCAACGGCAGTCCATCGATACGCCCATAGATTGTTTGATTTTGGGTAGACTGTAGAATACATAGAAATGACTATGAAGTTATTATTAAAATAAAATTTTCCACATATTTATAAAATTGATTTCTCATTATGATTTTTAAGTTTTATTAAAAGGGTTATTATTAAGCCCAACGGGTCTATGCATCTATTAACCTTTCAATGTCGACTGCTAGCGTAAAGTATAACCATAAGAGGTACTCACATTTTTTATTTAATAATTGCTATACGACGGCAGAAAGTTATTTTAAAAAAAGGGTTGGATTAGAGGAATTAGATAAAATCTCTTATGTTCTTTAATGTCACCTATACTATACATTGTATCAAGATAATCCATACAACAGGTACTCGTATTAAAACATAAAAGTGCACTGACTTATTTCAGATATTCTTAAATGTTCTTCAATATACTTATTATTTACGTAAGCCTGAGTAGAAAAATGTAGCATTAAGGCCCTAAAAATATATTGCTCGATTCTACTGTCCGGTAATATATTAACAGTGAACAAGTCTATATGTTCATAAGCCCATCACACCACCTGGTCGACTGTAGTGAGGATATACAAGCGATCGCGATACATTATCGGAGGCCACTCCGACCTACTCTTCCGGTCGGACTGGCGTTCCGATTGAGCTATTGCAGTCTTAGATTTCAATTTCAATTTATTTATTGCAGAATGTATGATATAATGTACGTATGTTATACGTTTATGACTTGTTAGACGTGGCGCTTTGAAAATTAAATAAAGGCGGATATTATTTGGATGATTATAGGTTAGAAGAAATACTAAGACGAAATAATGAATTTAATTTAAAAATAAAAATATGCATAAATTATTTTGTAATACATTTTGTTTCATAATTTAGTTAATTCTTGGTTTTTGTTTAGTTAATATTTAATTTTGACTATATAATTAAAATTATAGAATTCAATCAGAAAAAAATATAATAGTTATGTATCGTCAAGAAATTAAATATCAAGTTATAATAGATTTTCTTAATCAATCCAATTGATGATCCCTTTCAAACAGTGGTTGCTTAGTAAATCCTATTGATACCTCCTCATTTATCCGCGTAAAATTGATCAGATTGGATTAATTTAATCAGATTTGATTAATCAATATTGCTAATTGACACAGATTGCTGGATGTCGTGACTCACGGTAATTACACCGAGAAGGAAGTATCGTTCACTCCCTAGATTACGTATTTAGTGGTTTATGATTCACCGGTTTGAACTTTCATTTATCATATTTTACTTTCTTTAACGTGAGTCAAAGAAGTTTAATAACAAAAATGAGCGTGTGCTTTCTTGGAATCTCTGATAGAAGCGCTCTTCTTACCTTATTGTTTACGTAAGTATTTGAGATTTTAATTTAATTTGCGTTAAATTAATATGGAATAAAGTAGCCAAGCCTTATTGTCTTTAGGTAATTCTCGTTAGTATTCTAAAAAAAGACGCCAATTGGACAATTTTTGTGTCGCCTGTTGCTTATAATATAATAATGTGTCTTTTTGTGCATTATATATCTGGCGGTAGCTATTTCTGTAACCACCTATTTCCTTTACCTTATTCAAATATTTCTGCTTTTGACTGTACATCATAATTATTAAGTTTTCTTGCACAAACCCATAAAAAGACAGAGCGATCGTATACAATTGCAACTAAATAAGTGACGAACAAAAATCTATCACTCACTCGCCGTACACTATCAAACAGCCGGCTTCATATCGTCGAGCGGCTTCGTATTTACCTTCGTCACTTCTCGGCTAGATGGCTCCGTCTACTATTTTTGATAAGTCTGTATTTTCTTATTTATAATGTTATTACTCACCCTTCAGCAGTAAGACATAGTTCTTCTTATCATCTCCACCCTTGGGGTATTCCCAGTCGATATCCAGTCCATCAAAGTTCCTGTCCCGGAGGTACGGGATCGCGGAGTAGATGAAGGTTTGTCTCGCGTACCGAGTCGCTGACATCTCCTTGAACTTCTGAGTACCGAATGACCAGCCACCTGTTGGAGGAAACAAATATTTTTTTAATAAAGGAGCCAATAAAGGAAAAAAAACACAAAAAATCCGACTGAGAAAAATTGGAGGAGTATTTAAACAAAATTAATAGCATAATTATGTCACTCTTACAATGGTGGACGATTCCAATGACGCCTGACACGTTAAAATACCAAAGCGTACCAAATAAATATACATATATACACTGGAACACATTACCCTCTTGCTTGCTCAGTCGGGTAATGAAGGCTTATTGATATTTATTGTGTACACGAGTGGCAAATATATCTTGAGATATTCCATGTTTTGGAAGCTTACCAAAAATATCGATAGAATCTTACTTTAATATAACATAGTTGAGATTGGTTAATAAAGAATCGAATCAAATAGAGAGAAGAAAAATCTAGTATCAAATGAAAGATTCACGCCAAAATATACTATAGATATCTAAGTCCAACAACTAAACTAAAATGGTGAGATCTCGATCCGTCATAAAATAACTATACATGTGGGAAAATCAATTCAGATTTATCGCATATAGCTATTTTCCTCTTACAATACAATATTTTCCCAAGTAGTGCGGGGAATGGTCGATAAAAAGTATCGATTACGTTAGGCTCGTTGCGACATGGTTTGTACTTGTGAAAACTAGTACGGTTTTTGTGTGTCGTGAAAATGTAGCGATTAGTGCTGTGGGAAAGTAGTGCAGGCTTGTTCGCACGGGCCAGTGATGTGCTTGTGTTATCGATACGTCGATGTTACGGTGATGTTTTACCTTTTTTGCTTTGGATGCTCGGCATTTGTCTATATCTGGGGGAACGGCAGTGCCCCCGCCAAGTCGAGCAAAACTTATTTTATGCAACTTAATATAAGTATTAGAGATCCAGTCTGTGCTCCATATTGAAATTATCGTCAAATCATAACAAATATAGCTTTCTGCACTTCTCCATGTAAACTTTAACTGTACCAAATCTCAAACTCATACTTGTAAGCACGCTTAATGATAAAAAATCAAAAGTAGAATCCTTCTCATACATACAGATACTTCACATACATACATACAGATAGCATTCGTTGCGTACTGAAAGTTTGTTTTTCCATAGACATGGTAGTAGTAGTAGAATCAATCATTTAGATTGCAGTTTATTCTTCTCGTACGATGCTACAAAATTGTCTATGATGTAAGGTAATTAAGTAATGCCATAAAAACTTAAATAACTCAGTTTATTCTCATCACTTTTTGTGTATAGGTGAAATTAGATAATTTAACCTAGATTTATATGCGGCTAACAGATACATTATTTTATACAATTGTCCTCTAAACAAATAGGTAAACATTTATAGAACTAATTACTTATGACATTTCGGTTGGCCACTAACCCCTGCTCATCTACACTAGAGCAACGTAACGTATGCCCTAGGCAACCTCAAAGGAAAACATGTGATCAGCAATGAGCGGTTAATGGGTTGTAGCCAACCTTACCATTGTCAAATCTATTTCGCTACAGGCAATTACAAGTTGTCATAATTATTCCAAGCACACGTCGATTATTCAAGACATTTCAATAAAGAAAATCCTTATGTAACAATAATTACTCATATAACTTTTTATGTAACATCCACTTTCTAATAGACAATCGATAGTATTTCATTAGGAACGGGTCTTACTGCGAGGTCACGAGCGAGGATTATTTAAATACTGTTACATATTTAAATACTCTGTAAGCACTCGTACGACATAAACAATAGCAAAGTTATATAAATCTATATTGAAAAATAATGACTGTCGACCGGATATCCATTAACAAGTAAATTAAGATCTTACATATTTTCATTTTATTTAATATTTTCAATAAAATACCCAACTTATTGTTAGGATTTTTCTATACTTTTATGACATTCTACAAATTTCAATTATCTCTTTAAGTACTTTAAACTGTTATAATCGCAAATAATAATAAAGTAATATTGAAATATCAAGAAACTATGTTATTTTGTGCTTCGTAACGATATTTAGGCATAATTAGTTGTAGTGTACCTAAATTCCTAGTTTATAGATTGAAACGTTAAGAATGTTTACTATACGGCCTATTGATTTTCATCTACTTCCGTAGTATAACATTATTTACATATTAAATTCAAGGTTATAAGCAGCTGGCATTGGTTAGGTATTGTCCAATATCAAGATGGAATAAGTGCTTATGTTTATGCAGTTGAGCCTGCGAAACGATTTGCCGGAGGTAATTTAGAAATACACAATTGATCTCTCTCATTTACATTGACGTAGGTTTGGTAGGCGTTATTTATACGTTCACAGTTG
This sequence comes from Lerema accius, assembly GCA_001278395.1. Lineage (NCBI taxonomy): Eukaryota > Metazoa > Arthropoda > Insecta > Lepidoptera > Hesperiidae > Lerema > Lerema accius. Next base: position 54,812 of record LGAG01000229.1, read on the forward strand.
AATGAGGTATTACAGGATTTAACGATGTTTTGGAGTACCAACTGTCAGTAGACATTGGATATCAGAGTAGGTACTTCAGACTTTTTCATTATATATTGTAGTTTCATATGGTGTATGTGACATTTAAGTCCTATTCTAAGTCCTTTACAATGTTTACCAATAGCTTTTGTTGTTAAACATGTTGTTTTTTTTTTAAATTACTAAACATAAAATAAACCTGCTACTGTCGCTGTCAATGAGTATCTTAATTTAACAATCTAAGGAGTTTTGAATTTTTATATAATATAACTTTGAGTTTAAACACGATTTTTCTTATTTATATTAAATACGGCATTTATATTCGTTTTGAAATATCGATATATTTACGACGAGGACAACACTCGCCTCTTAGGCGCGCTGTTTGTGGTGTGTAGTGAAACGTAAAGACCACTCTACAGCCATTATTTGCTCAATCCTAAGATTCTGAATAAAGGAATATGAGTAATAATCATGTTTGAGAAAATGGAAAAGATTTTTGTATGCCGCCAACATAATGTAAGGCGAATAAAATACTGTCTGTGTCATGTGGTGATTTAATATCATCTTCGGCGATTTATCGCGCTATGGTTTTTGTTGTGAGATGTCGTGAGATTCGGCTTAAACCCCTCAATCTCAAAAAATACTCGAAACTTGTTACTCTGTTGCGAAAGAAACCGCGATTTTTGCCGAGACTCCGTCTCTCCTCGAAATAAGATTATATGAGATTCGGCGCCACCTCATCCCCCTATTTTAAGGCCTTACATAATAAATGGACGCCCCTTTGGCCATAATTTAAGGGGTTAAGACAAACGCACTCTTGCTTACTTGCTTGTAGCGCAAAGCGAGTCTGCTTTTAGCATTACGTCACTGTTAATCAATTAAGAACCTTAATAACAAAAGCATACAGATTGAATTTGATGATACAGAACCCAGGGTACACAATAGAATCGACAACATAAGGCTCATTCAATGTTCTTGTATCATTTAATATAATATGTATCCATTTGGATTGCTTACAGTATGCATAAACGGTGAATTAGGCTCGCAGAGCAATTATACTTCAAATTCTACATAATAAACCTACCATTAACGTTGAAAGCCTTCTACGGTTTATGCAAATAACAACTCTCTGGTGACTGAATAGAGTTTAAAATGTATAATGGTTACGGTTTATAACATAATTAAACTGTTAAAACGGAAGGAACAATCCAATTTTTAACTTATGCCTTTTAAATTTGTATTGTACTTGAAGTGTTTACTAAATGTTTTTCAGATAGCAAGAAATATCTTAATTCTTAAAGTAAAATCAACGACGTTACTGCTATCTACTTGAAGTATTATTTACTTTACTAGTTACTAATCTGTAATGTGCATTATATCTATAGTTTTCATTATTACATGTAGATGAATGATTTAACAAAGCGTCTAAAGTTTTACCCTTCAAATCATTCATCATCATCGCAACCCATAACTGTCCCACTGCGAGGCACAGGTCTCCTCTTATTTGAACCCAGGTACTCCCGTTCGAGAGACCATCATTCAAATCACTAGGTTATCACTGCTTCATCTGCTATCACCCTTCAAATGTAGACAGATAACTTACCGATAGCCAACAGAGTCTTCAGTTTAGGGTTAGCCTTCTTCAAAACGTTGATCCTGTCGTACAACCCAGTCTTGCCGTCTTTCGTTTCATCGTTGGACTCGAAAGAGCTGAGCTTGCCCTTCTTCAGCCAGCCGAAGGCGAAGATGATGTGCGTGCAAAGATCCGGCTGAATATCCTCTGGGACGAATTTACCGAGCTTGGTCCTGTATTGTGACCAGTTGGTGTAGTAGCAAACGATCTGGAATAGAAAGATATAGATAAATCAATGCTGAATGCCAATACCATGCATATCATAGAAATATATGAACTCACATCCAGACCAAGATCAGAAACTAAAATACATCTTTAAAATTTTCCAAGAGAACCTAAGAGCGATTGAACGGGTGTTAAACTATGTCATAGCTCTAAATCATCTGTACAGTCACAATGTTTATGATATAATGGAGTAATAAGTACATTAAGGGAGTCAATCACAGGCATAGCAAGGATAATCCTATATGACGTAAAAATCCTAAGGCGGTGGGGAGAGCTGAGCACTAACCCATAAGTTAAAAAATATATATTTGTTTGAACCCCGAACTCCTTTGATTGCCTGGTACTTAAGACATATTTTGACGAGATAAGCTTTAAGCTAAGGCTTAAGTCTCGGAGATACTACAGTACTCAATGCCATTCAGAACCAATGTACCTACAAATATTTTAAGGACAGTTAGCGATGTGAAAAAATACAAATATAAACAAGCTGTTAAACTATACGAATATGGTGAAGTTACATTTTGAAATCGTAGTAATAGAAAATTTTATGAGTATTTATTTAATGAATGTTACCGTATCTTATAAACACTATCAATCCTTTGATAAGATCATTAAAATGACTTCGTAGTACTATGATACTAACTTTCACTTTATATTTTCTAATCACGTCTATTTATCGAGTGAATGAGATTTTAGTATCGATTAAATTATTCATTTGACAAGTGGCCCTATGTACTGTGACATATCTTGAGATTAGTTCTGGCGTTAGATATTCTATGCAGTGTAAAATCAGTGCAGAAAAGGTTGTTTGTTTTAAATAAATTTTCTTTCTTTCTAATCAAATGTAGCTCTTAACTTAGCACTTTCAGACATAGCTTTCCTATTTTGCTTTTCGTAGAATCAAATTTTGTACTTAGCCAACAGCTAAGTTCATTTCTTTAACTCTGTTAAACAAAGCTCTTTACTGTACTCATACGAAAAGAAGCGGGCCATCGATATTGGTAAATATTCTACTGATCTGTCTGCTCTTTTATCAGATTGGCATAATAAATATCGTCTTTGAATCGAAATCGATACTGTTTTTAGTAATATTATGATCGCTATCGACTAAATGAAAAGGTCATAACTAAATCTTGTTTACGATAAACTTGTTGACGTAACTGCACACGCTTATTTCGTTATTTCAATGTTTGTTAATTTCTTTTACATCCATCTTGAAATGCTATCGACCTAGCTGTAAATTGCCACAGAAATTTAACCCTTAAGTCCAAGACATTGTGAGCTTAATGCTGTTTACGAGCGCATAAGATTTCGAAGGCTAACAACTTCACTTTTAACGTGTTCGAAAAGCTCAGTCTATATCCGCGTAGTACCTAAATTCAAACAATTTGAAGTGGTCAGGAAAATCTCTGTTTGCCCTTATTACAGTACACTAAGGTACAATATAGCTCAGCAATAGAATCAGCCCGTGGTACAAGTAAGTTTGTTTCTAGGTGTTCACAAGGTTCCATTCTGAGACCGCTAATATTTCCTGGCGAGTCTCGCAAAGGGAAGTAAGGCCTTTCTAAATGCAGAGACACGTACATTTCGCTCTTTTCAGCGTCTAAATTATTAGGAAATTTGTTTGGGGCTGGATCGAGATAAGAAACCTGCAGTATAAGGATCTTTCACACTACTAGATTTTTCTTGAAATAAACTCATTTTATTATCGTATGAAAGTTGCAATCAAGAACTTTCATCTTGGTGGAAGGCATCTTTTGCGGTCTTTTCTGTGGGTATTTTAAAGATATATATTATGATTGAAAAGGTCTTAGCAGTTCCAATACTGCCTTGATTTTCACATTGATTTAGCTATATCAAGATTGTGAGGTGTAAACTGATACATACCCTACTTTCTAAGAACACACCTGATTTACTATCTAAAGGTTATCTGGAAGAGATCGCCTTGCTTAATGAAATGAAGTCATTATTTTTATTTCTGATAAGTCAGTGCCTGACTACAATCCCACCAGATGACAGTGGCAATTAAGTCTATTGATGTTAGGCGAACTAACTTAGAAATAAAACTCTTTCAATACTGTTGTTCTCTGCTTTAAAACTGTCATTACTTCCACGATAAAGAGTATTTATTCGTTTGTTCATACTGACCTTGTACCCATCTTTATCTTTATGGTCGTCAGTGCCGACAGAGTTGTCTATCGCTGCTGAGGACTTCCGACTAGCGACGGTGGGTCGTCCACGTATCTTAGGCCTGTTCACGCTAGCTGATATCACTTGGTCTGTGGATCTTGATACGCTGGTCGATACTGAAGTGGATACTTTGCTGGGCTTTCGTAGTCTTCTTCGGACGGCTGGAAAGGAAGTTGGTATGAGAATGTGATGCTTGGAAAGAAAGTTTTATTACTTCGAACTTGTATTTTTATTAGGGTCAAGTTTTAGGGACTGTGTTGTTATGAGAATGGTATAGAAGATATCTTTCTTTAAACATTAGGTAAGTGATTTCTACAACACCTAAAAATATTCGAAACATGATTGCTATTTGTTTCAGCCAGGAATCTTATCAGGATCTTAAGCGTGCACACAACTAGTCGGCTATATAATGTTATGAATGAGTTCAATAACCTTATGATTTAAAATTAAATTCCATTTTTAAATTCGTATAGGTAGTAAATCTTTGAATCCGACCAAAACAGATGTCGCCAGGTGCGCGAAATGCAGTGAGTGTTATCAATATGCAATAACAGGTACAATCGCACACATAAACCTTAACTTCTATTTCTCTGCAGATTTAAATAACAAACCTGTGATCTTGCAAAAATTAACTTTACGTAGTGGTATTAAGGTCTAATTTGCATTAGATAGAAAACGTAAATATCATGTCCTCTCTCTCATGAGCTCTTGGATTCAAAATGTGCATAGAATTTATTATTGGAAACAGATTGGAAAACAGTTGTGGAGTTGTTGTGCAAATATTTTTAGTTTTTTTTTAGGGTTCAGTCGTTTGACAAAAGTGGCTTAAGGGTTATTTATTATTATTATTTTGTGTTATAAAATAAAAAGTACCTATGTAACAACATTATGTCAACATAAATGTTGTTTTTTATAAACACGGTACCTTACTCTTCACTTACTTTTACTTCGAAATAGGCAGAGTAACTCCCCCCCCCNCCCACCTTAAGGCTGACTAAAACTTGATCCCTTATTACATACATACCCTTTGGTTTCAGAGCAGTGCAGTTACAGAACCCTCGGTTTGAAAAGGGACACACTTATCCTATACCCGCTCTGAGACCGCTATTCCAGTCATGTTACAAGTTTAAGATTGAAAATATAATGGAGTTCTGTCAACACGAAAAACAAAATAGTTTTACTCTACACACATTAAAATAAATTATTTTTAGCTCTGTTTGACTACTGATTGTTTACTTTTGTTTGTATGTCTTTCACGCTGTAACAGTCTAATGGATTAAGCTGAAACTTGGCGCACAGATAGTTTGCATCCAGGAATAGGACATAGGATAGAATTTATCCCGATTATAGTTTCCCTTGGGATAAATCCAATATTTTTTTAACTTCTCTTCCGCGGGCGAAGCGACATCTAGTATTATAATAATACAGTTATACTCACAAGTAGAATCTGATGTGGGAGTAATCACAGCAACTATCAACAGGATGGTGACCGTCCACCGTAGCAGTCTAGGTGGCCACTGGAACAATAAAAAACAAATATTAGATATGTTTATTACCAACGGTTAATATTTTAGTCAATCATTGATTATCTAGGTACTCGTAGTTTAAATATTGTTTGAGGGTAGAAAGGGAAAAGGAGAGGTTAGGGATATGAGGAAGGAGAAATGGT
>LGAG01000229.1:60765-73750 GCA_001278395.1 Lerema accius
AAACAATATTGTGCGAAGGCGTCGAATATTTTTATGATAGGTATGCATATATTATGCAAATGCAATGATAGAAAAACAGTCAATCGATATTACTTTGTGAAAAAAAAATTTCAAAGCTTGTGGTGTGGGGACTTCTGAGAGCTTTACTTAACGCTTTTCCATCCCTTTACCGACCATTAGCGCAATGATGTGAAAATCACGCCAATAACCTTTAAGGCATTATTCTCATGTGCGACTGATTTTTAGCGACGCGACAAAATGTAGCACGTGTGTATTTTTTTTTATTATTTTTATCAGTACGCGTCTTTTTCGGATTATTAGCTAATTTGTCATTAAATTCCTTAAAAAAAGAAAGAATTAGGAGGACCTTTTGCATTGTCACTTTACATGTTTCGTTTCGAACCCTTTCAAAGCCTTTGCCGGCTGAAAATCCAAACATTTCTGTTAAGAACAAAACAAAGTACTGATTTTCTAAACAGAATTGTAGTGAAAGCCGTCCTTTTGTTCCGACTTCAATCGATCAGAGCCAGCGATGTTATTTCTACAAGAGAACTAAATAGAAAGACTCGCAGTAATCAAGTGTATAGCCGTCCTTATTTAATATACAGGTTGATACATTGTCACAAATTAAAGTGTTCATTGTTATCTATACTAATAATATAAAGCTGAAGAGTTGGTTTGTTTGTTTGAACGCGCTAATCTCAGGAACTACTGAAACTATTTGAAAAATTCTTTTAGTGTAAGATAGTCCATTTATTGAGGAAGGCTATAGGCTATGAAACATCATGCTAAGATGAATAGGAAAATTACGCGGGTGGAGCTGCAGGCGATTGCTAGTACCACTATAAAGTCTACATGATCATGATAGTGACCTGATCTGACCGTATAGATTAATTACCTACTTGTAATTAATTTTAATGCTTTAATGAGTTCACACTCAATCGTGCAACACCCTGTATAGTGTGAAATAAGGACAACCCCTCGAGCGCTTTTAATTTAAAATCACTAGATCCCAGATACAATAGGTTGGTAGTGGCTGCAAAAAAAGTAATTATTCCGAATACAAAGGTCTGTTTTTTTTTATTCTCCTGCAGATTAAAGTCCTAAGGGACAGCGTTTATCAGTTACTTCGAATGCACAAGCCATCAAAATGGCTTGTCCTAGTGATGAACTATAGAAATATTCATGACAACTGAACTAGTACATCATTAAGTTTTAAAATTATAGATCTATAGACCAATTTGAATGACGAAAATCATTATGTTTTTGAGCAATTCTGAAGAGATAATATAATTTTTCCAATTGTGATTCTAAACCATACTCGCTACGAGTAATAAATACGTAAATACCTCACATTTTTTTTTATTCGAATCGGTGCAAACGTTTTCGAGGATTTCAGTGACAAACACACACTTCTACACTTTAGATAAAAAGATATTAATCCACTTTTCACTTTTGCTAATACAAACAGTTTTTTTTGTTTTTACAAACTAGCTTGCTATTTATCTCTATTAGCAACAATGCGCGCCAAAAGAAGAAAAAAATGTGGAGTAACCAAGCCAAAATATTGTGCCAATGTCCTTCATTTATAAAGCCGGCGTGTGTGCATATGACAGACACATTAGCTGGAACTGTTTTGCAAAAACTGAGGGTAGCATAATTTACCAATGACCATAATACCCTTTTAGAGGGCGACAACAAAGTACGGTCTGCAAAAACAGGACTTGTCTTATTAGCTGCTTAATTATTTCGGACTCTTTGATAGAAAGAAAATAATTGTGACTTCTAAGTTACGGCTTCTTATTCTATGTTATAAATTATAAACAGATACATTTGATATAGAAAATAAAACAAAACTGGAACTGCTATACCACCGTTGATAAATAGTTGACGTTGAAATTGACGATCGAATTAGTCTATAGACTATTATTTGACAAAAAATATGCTCGATTTTCGACCACAGAACAGGATTTTTTTACTTTAAAATATAATAATACTTTCAAAATATTCGTTTCATATTTCAACCTTTTGCGTAAACTGCATAGCAAAAAAAGAAACTATGTAGTCGTTACCTACAATGTAATTAACCTTCTACGCAACATAAAATGTTTCAACAAGTTCAAACATATTAACGGTGGTTCAAAAACGTTCATACCATTTATCGGTCAGTTGAACTATACAGAACAACGTTTGTATACGACGACGCCGCGACAAGGCCACATGAAAGGAAAGGAGCGAACGGCAAAAACGACGTCCATAGAGTAGCTGCGGAGTAGATTGTTTAAAAAAAAACAATAATATGATAGGAATTGTCTATCGAGACATGAGGAATTTCTATAGCAACAGATACTGATAAATTAGTTACTAATTGTATTGTAATGATGTAATTGTAATTTATGTTATTTTATTTAAATTGTCGAAGTTTCGACTTTCGTTGAGTGATAGTCTCCTCACGTAATGTAAACTCAAAAAAAAACATGTTCGCTTGCAATAATAACAATTTGGTAATCTATGTAACAAAAACTAACACTTTTAATATAAGCAGAATGTAATCATTTCATCTAAGGAAAGAAGAAACAAAAAAGATAATTTGCTTGCTAGAATTAACTGCAAAAATCTTGCTCTAAATATAATAATTAGACTCAAAAGATAAATATATAGTTGTTAGTACTAATACTATTTAATTTTATTTTCAGTGTCATTAAAAGAGGTCTGGGTAGAATTTGAAATAGCTATGACCGTCACTCATGCAAAATTGCAATCATGTTGGCCAAATGACAGCAGTTTATTATTAAAATTATTTAAATTAAGATGTAAATACCCTTTTAGTATACTTTCTGAATACAACAATATTCCTGTTTTGTATTATGTTATAATTTTTAATCGTTTTGTTTTCTGAATTAATTAATAAAATGCTTATATTATTTTATTAAAAAAATATATAGAGTCAATAGGTTTTATTTTACTTAAATGCTTTAAAATAGCAACAAACTGTTAATCTATTCTAGGCTAATCTATTGTTGACCTAAGTTAGTACAATCGCGAAAGCAACACGTAAACGTAACATTACATTCAATTGGCGTTTACATATCATTGTTCAAGAGTTCCAAATCAACTTTAATAGCGTATGTGTTCGTTCTTTAATGATAGATGTTAGGAATAACAATGGATGCAGATGAACTTACTTTATTTGATGTTATTTACGTTCAATGAAATATCCAAGAAAATTCAAGTGTCAATTTTTATTAAATTGTATTATTAATCTGCTAATATTGTAGGACATTTAAGAAGTTATTATGATTCTTTTCGTTCTTTTTTAGCTAAATTTAGTTTAATCTTGACTATACTTTCATGTGACAGTTAGTAGCGATGCGGTCCAAGATGATACACGTACTTTATAAAACCCTTTTTTTTTAACTTTTCTTGAAAATTTCCTTAATTCCTTAAATGCTTCAGTACCTCACTCAAAAGGAGGTCTATAAAGTAATAATCTTTAACGTATTAATATTAAGATACTTCATTATACTCATCAATCTTGCAAATCGAGTTAATCCTAACAAGATTCTCTATCGTTTTCCTACTCTGTACGCGTCCTATAAGGTCACTCACTAGTATCACAGATTAGACCTTAAAGTATTATTCTGTCACCGGACACACGGCTGACCATTACATACATTGCAATCAATACGGATTTTCCATTCAAATGTAATGATACCATTTATCTCTATTACTAGCGGATTACTGGGAATACTTGACAGGCATGGGTTGTATTAGAGTGCATTATTGGATAGTGGATAGATGTATCAATTGGGCTCGTAGAATATTCTAATTATTGTATGTATGTATGCGTCTTTAAATGTATGTATATCTACTTGTTTGTCACGCTCTGCAACCCAATTGTCTTGATTTTAATGTGTGAGTTGTCACTGATTTGTCTCCTTTACGGGAATAACGTAGGCTACTAATTTTTTATAACGATGCCCCTTGCCCCTAAAAAAAGTTTAGAACGGTAGGTTCTTTGTTTATGTATCAATATATTTTTTAAATGTTCGTGGATTGCATTTATACCGTTATTATGTAAATAGGATGGTCTAGGTGATAGCATGGTCATTTAGTCTTAAATATGTAGATAAACGGCTTTTAAAACATGTCCTATTATTATAATTTATAAATAGATTCGAGAACATTCTAAAGAGCTTATTATTGCAGATTCTCTCATATTATTATCTGAATATTTTTTTCACTTTTTTGTAGTATTGTACCAAATATTTATCCTTTCTGTATTCGAAATTCAACTATATTCGTCAATGGATCACATTGCCTTTACTGAAAACCGTATTTAAATCAGTCTAGTTCTTGGAAACAAAATTAAATGGTAGCATTCGTTTGCACACACCCAAGAATTAACACACAACCTCTCACCTTAAACGCATACTTATACCATACCATCTTTGGGTAAAAAGATGATTCAGAACCCCGTATATAAAACTAATCTCAGTACCCGTTGTTTCAATAAGCCATTCATCTTTATTATGAGGGTCCGTGAGCGTGACTCATCAAAATGATTGAGATGTTGCTGTCAGGGGACGCAACAGGTCTCTAATAAATTAACCTGTTCCTACGTGTCTCAGGTAGGTCAGGCTTTTTAGGGTTTTGTGTCTCGAGAGTGCAAACTTGTCTATTCAAGGGGTACTTTTATCTCTTAAAGCGGTATTATAACCTTATGGTCTTATTTCGTATTAATATGACAGTACGACACCGTAGAAGTATAAATAAATGTAGGTATTGCCATGTTTCGTAATTCGGTAAACTAGAGGGGCTCACTTGTGGGCAAAATTTTACCATTATTTTAAACAATTCAAGACTCTATCGATACAAAATATCTAAGATTGTCAAGATGTCAATGTTAAATTCTACTCTCTAACAAATGGGCCTTCGGTCTGGCCGAACCAAATGATAGGCAAAAGGTATTTTCGCAAGAGCTTAAGCATTGTAGTGCAGAAGTGAGAGGTTATCATCAAAGATATTATCTCAGTTCTAACAACACACCCACACACAGACAACACACTGACAGTAAGATAGAAGGTTACTATCACTTACCATCGCAGTTTAAATCTTATAGTTGTTCAATGTTCATCTCCTTTGATATAAAACAAAAGCTGACATTGTTCCTATTGCGTTATTTCGACAGACATCGCAGAGCCTTTAAAAGTGGACCTAGAAGCATGAAACTACATACATCAAGAAGACACCCTTAAATAGAGGATCATTCAGAAATATTTTAAGAAATCTCCCTTTAAAGGGGTTAAAATAGGTTTAAAGGATTCTAATAAACTCTCTCCCTCATCCTACAATATTACGTCAGATATTTCAAAACATGTTTTTTGTTAAAAAAAATCTCACTCTCTTCAAAAAGATTTGATGGGGTTTCCACTCAACCATTCTCCTCTATAAGCTGCACGTTTTAAATGACTTACCTTTCTAACGTCAATTTACTTCACCCCAGATGGTGAAGCACGCAAGCAAGCAAGAAGTATACCATTTAAAGCACAATCAAAAATAGCAGATTAAATTGCTTGGCTAATATAAATACCGTAAGTGTGATCAAATGTGACGCTTGTAATGTCAATCTTTGATCATGAGGACAATGCATGCATGCATCCATTTTGGGCATCGTCGGCATATAATTATGCAGTTACAGAACATGTTTGCCTTGTGAACAAGTTGTGAACAGGTAGACCCAGCTACAACGAGCTATTAATTTGTTGTCTTAATGAATGTTAATTGAATAGACCAGGTTCTTACTTCTAGCTTAGATTTAAAGGTATTAACTCGGAGTAGAATCTGGGGTTATTTTGGATACAATGCAATAGCATATTGGCTTGGATGATGCTGTGGAATGGTTCTGAATTAGAATGCTTTAACTTCTAATACTTAAATAAGGGGCTATTTTTTATTTATTTCACTCACGTACGAGGTTGGTAGGTACTTAGTACGAGTATGATTAAACCTTATGAGGAAGAAGTGCAAAACGAAAAATTTTACGCGTAAGTGTTCCAAATTCTTTCTAATTTTGTGAATAAAACACCGTAAAATACTACGTTTGATACATAGACACGCCACTTACTTACTTCGGAAGGTCCTGTTGGCAAAGAATTGAAATTGACTCTGTCAGTTAGTGATATTAAATTGGTCTATAGTAGCTTGTGACATCATGAGGTATGGTGGAATTTTGCCCAAAGATCGGGTCCTTAAGCTGTTATTAATATCAAACAAAGTATAACTAGATTGTAGATGGGTTTTTGAGTCTATAATTGCTTAATTTGCGTCGTATATTGTTATAATTAATACAATCTATTGAGCAGGAAGTGTTCACCTTGACCCACTAACTTCGAAATAGATCCGACAGATAAAGGTTAGTGGTCAATCTTAACGACTATACAGATTATTAATTAAAATTGGAATATAGACACGATATCACTTTATTAGAGTAGACTGAGTTTCCTTTCTTTAATCTGTTAGCATTTAGTAGCTAAAAGTAGTTCGTATGACTTAAGTAATGGCCATGTACAACTCGAAAAATATTTTGTTATGAAATGAAATTAGAAAACAAGATTTCAATCTGTAAAAATCTCAATTAGGACTATGGGAGGAACTGTTAGTTGGTTAGTAGGTCCTGTTAGTGAGATGTGTTATTGTAAGATGAAGATGTGTAAAATTAAGAAAAGATAATTTGCATCGTTAGAATAAAAAGTTCCTAGTTCGTAAGGCTGACTTAAACAAAAGTAGAATAGAAGAAAAATTCGAAAATGTTTCCGATGTCAGTAGGAAAATTAGCAGGTTCAATCTAGCTCATTGTAAATTGAGTACTAGGTGGCACGGCAAGGCAAATAAATTTCCAATGAGCAACCCTTTTTGTTCAACAATGCAGCGCGACCTGAAATCAGCATTAGTGATGGAATAATCTAATAGAATATATCGATAGCATAAAATAACTTACACATATTGTGTATAATACTGTTCGTAATAAAACTGAAATTGGAGTAGTAGTAGAAGAAAATAAATGGCTGGTGACTAATTATCGAAATAAAAAAAAATGTGTTGTATTTCTAAAATATAATTTAGTATAATGCCGTAACATTTTCCTCACTGCTTTCGCAAAAAAACAATTTAACTAACTACAGAAAGTAAATTTCAAAAGGCTACTTTTAATTATGCAAAAGATATAAAACTTGATATTGCTTTTCTAGAAACTAGAGGCTTTGTTTAGCCATTTGTTCTTATACCCGTCGATATTTTACAAAAGATTGCTTACGACGCAAAAAGCACGTTACGTGACCGACCCGTTACAATTATTTATGCTGCCTACACGCATTATTTAGATTGCCTGTTAAATAAACATTAAAACCAAGGTTAATGACACCTTACGTAAAGGTTAATGGAAATTACAAGTGATCCTATTTTTAGGCAAAGCTTAGTAAAGTGCCTACGGTACTTGAATTTGTTAATAATCAACATCGTTTCCTTTTCAAATATTTTACAAGACAGTAATTAATTATTTATATCCGTAAAGCTTAAGACTGAGTTTATAGCTTCTAGCTAATCCTATAGTCACCTCATTTTTGTTGGTAGTAATTTAGTAAAAGAATATCGATTATAATAATTATCGATATTATTTTGTGTACGAAGTGCAACACTAATCATCGTTGCGAAGCATTGCAGAATGACTGCGGTTGGGTAATTCTAAATTAGGGGTGTCACTGTAATTATAAATATACATTGCTAATGGATGCTGTTTCGGACAAACTAGGAAATTATTTATTGTTTTATCCGCTAGAAACTCGTCTCAATTATGTTAATTTTGAATAAATTTTAAAGTAAAATAAATTATATATATTTACACCATGACACTGAAAGTACTTTTGTGCTTAATATGTATACAATCGAAACTCACATAGTCTTGTAATTCGCAACTATCTTGTCTTATATGTCCTCTAGGTAGCGCTAAGAATGTGGTCTTTACTAATAGATCAAATGGTGCAAACTCCTTAGTACTAATCCCATCTATCATAATCCAGAGATAATAAACTATGGTCAAATTTTGACCAGAGAGTAGGTTCTCTGGTATATGAAAACGTATTAAATGTGAAATTTCTTAGACATTCAACCCATTACTGTCCCGTCCCATTACTGTCCAGTTATAATACTGAAGATAAAACTGACGGTCGCTACGTTTGAAATATTTGCTTAGAAATTGACAAGTGGTACAATTGTAGCAACTAGAGCGTGGTGGATTCCGTCACGCAGTAGTATGGAGTAGGCGGCGCAAGTTATGAGCGGAAGCGAGTCTTGTACCTTTCAGTTTTTATGCTATACTTAAGTAAACGGGATTTATTGGAGGTTGAATGGAAGAAATTATTACCTACTGCTACTGGTACAACTACTAATGGTATTCTTGAATTTCTGTGAGTGACTTATTAATATTTGTATTGTTTGTTCTTCTTGCAGATGAAGGATTTGATGCATTGTCATGCATTATGTGTTGAAGTAATAAGAATTTTAGCTTACTTTGGGATTTATTTTATTGCGTACTTGCGTATTTTCGCCGGGATCATGTAACACTAATTTTAAAAAAGAATTATATACTTTTTCTTGTCTAGACGTATGTCAGTCTGTCTGTTACGACAAATATTTAAAAATAATATGAAACTGAGGTAAAAAAAAATTTTTTTCTTATCTATTTTTCGCCTATAACTTGTTCCAAGTTAGTGTTGTCAAGTGCGCCTATTAAGTTACTTGAACGTATGCAAGAGAGTACGGCATTCATTTACATGTGGCCCATTTTCCTTTTTTTTATTTTTTCCCGTAGCTCTGAGACTTTGCGAATCTTTATTACTTTTGCAAACGACAAGCCACCTAGTGTTGCAAATGGTTGCCGATTCAGGGACCACTAATGGCATTGTGACTGTGTGGCTCATGATATAAAAATAAGGTACATTGCAATTTAGTCTGAATGAAATTTTATTTGTTTCTTATCAATGCATCAATGGTTATCGTTTATAGTGAACATGTTGTATGGTTTAATGAGGAATTGATAATTGGGTAATAGAATTTGGTGTGATTACGTTTGCTGAACTTGGAGTCTGAGCTTGACTCCTGCAATATTTATAGCATGTAAAATAAAATTGATTTAAGTCGCGATAATTTCACGTGTCCATGACACAAGGGTTAAATTTTTTAGCGCCTCAGTACCTTGTATACACTGTAATACAAATAATTCATCGTATTTCTTGCAGACCTTCTTTACAAATAATAAATGAAATGAAATAAACAAGCAAAGATGTGTCGAATTTGATTTTAAATAATGATCTTGGAAAGGATTTGCCTGGAAACCGGTACACGAAACACGAGAATGTACGTCGAGCATAAATTGATTTATACAAATACAGACAAACAGGAAATCAGCATTGTGCGTTGAGTCATGGTTGGAAATTATTATTTTGTTGGATTAAAAGAAATTACAGTAGAAACATTTCCGATATTTATTCCCTACCAGGAGAAATATTTATGATCACCCTTAGACATAAATCCTCTAGCAATTAGCAGTAGGGCGACGTGGTGGATGGTGGATACACTCTTGGACGCGAAAGGTGGTGCTGTTGTCGTAATACTTCACAGGACAAGCCAAACTATTCAAGTTATTGAAATGCCTTCATAGCAAAATTTAACCTTTATAATGAGCATTTACTAAAAAGTAAAAAATTGTGAGTACCTAATGTGAGAACCAAGGTATATGAGACAGAGTGGCAGAAACACTTCTGAAAGGTTTTCTAGTTATATCATAAAAAGTAAATATTATTATCTGTATGTAAATAATAAATGTAAGTGGATCATAATTGTAAGTTACGAGAATTTTCAGCGTAATTTTAAAGAATTCGCTGTTCAAAGAAGATCGTTCTTCTTATTTAATCCCTAATGTCAGTAACAAAGAGCTTTTTAAAGTGAATAATGTGGAGAATGCTTCCAAGTGGTGCTGTTCTTTGGGGCCTGTTTCCATGGCAACGCGTGAATGATATCCGCCTTGTCATTATTTACGGGGAAGTTTTTTTATATTGCCTGAAGGGCTGACGAAAGAAGCAGGGGAGGCACCTGGTGGAAAGTTAGGATCGCCTATGGAAATACCAGAAGAGACACACATGCTCACCTTCAAACCTTCATGAGTCTATTTATGGGAAAACTAGAAGGCTAGCCTGACGTTGTACTGTAACTTATGGTTTTGATACTTGAGTTCGGTTCATCTTCGATGTTACAGTCTGCGCATGGCCTCCTCAGTAATGAGGAGACACTTATACATGTTTTCCCCGGGCCCTTACTGGTTTGAGGCCAATGCAGGTGACATTATTTTTTCTCGTAACATATCATTAAAATATCTTTCATGGGTAAATATAACACTAACTTCCTAGTTGGCGTATTACATTTTTCAGTAGTAACGCGTGAAAATATCGTGTGGAATGTGACCGTGGAGAGCTATCCCGGAGCAATAACGGCAGGAATCGCTCCCAAAGGTACAGGTAACCTTCGACATTTGGAAAATTCGTTTACAGGCAAGAGTCTGCGAATGCTCCTAAATTTCCCAAACACGTCGTGCACATAAATCGGGCAGCTCGTTAAAGGCGACGCAAATTTCGTTGGCACTTCAAGACTGTTTAGTTCGAGTTGTTCGAAATGCATTGCGTTTTATTAGTTTGTGAGTAAAAATGTTAACGGTACTAAAGATGCAATAAGAAATGGTCTGTTTGTACCTGTTTAGGAGCACTTATGGTCCAGTGGCTTTCGTCCATCGTGATTGGTAAAGTTAAGCAACTGGACTATGACTAAAATTATGACTAAAACTACGTGGACGGATGGCTACTAGTGGCCAAACTTCTTTAACATTGCTGTGCTTCGGAGGGCACGTTAACCCGTCAGTGCCGGTTGTTATCATTAAATGGTAATCTTAAAGCCATGCCGGAGGCCTTTCGAGGGCGTAAAAGCTCCCCAACAACTAATATGAGGCCATTTTGCAGTAAAAGTCAAGACATTACGTAATGTAACTATACGTAACAAGAAATGTGGAACACAAAAACAAAAATATCTTCCAAGATGTGGACAAAAATGTTGATAAACGATTGTACAGGAATATGAATAGAAATAGCAAGAAATAGTAAGTTGTTGATGGTTGTGCGGAATTTCATAGACATTTCAGATTTGCGGTCGAATCTCTTGAGGGTTATCTTTGTTGGAAGATAAATGAAAGAGTTCTTTATGACGTAGATTTTATTTGTCTTTTGAGCGAAGATTTTTGGACGAATCTCCGAGGACATAGTCAATAAATGCCAAGTATACGCGCCTTGAAATATTTATAAGAAACAAATTCAGTGTTGAAACTTATTTTAGTTGATCTATATACAAAAACTTAGCATGACTGCACTGATTTCAATAAACCTCTTTTCTTGTGTTTAACAAAATCAATGTTTAATTTCATTACCTATGTTAAATAGGCAATATAAATAATGCCCTAATTTATCAGTTTGCTACAACTATACTGTTTTTAAAACTGTATTGTATAGAATGTGACAATGAAGATTAATTTATCAGACAGAGAACTATTAAAATAAATGCGAACGTCATAAAGTAATGGTTTGAACGCATGTGATAAGCGAATGAAATAAATAAATTAACTTTTATATTATCTTAAATATAAAAAATAAAGTATCCTCTATGAAGTATCCAAGAAGCTGGCAGCGATTCCTCTTTAACGATAATAACCAGGACTGACGGCTTAGTGTGCCCTCCAAAGCACATAAACGCTCAAGAAATTTTGACATTAGCGATCACTCATCCACTTTACGACCGCGCCCGCAGTAGCTTAACTTCACCGATCACTTAGGATCAACGTAAGCTACTGTGCTATAATCTCTTTAGCATACATAAATACATTAATTAATGTCGTAAACGTAGTCAAGTTTACCGTAACGGAACCAAAACCTACTTAATAAAAAAATAAGACTTTGAATCATGACCTAGAAAAGATGTAGAACTTTTTTTCTTATCGCTTGGCATCTTTTGATTGACATCAGTGTGACACATGTTACTACGGTGACACAGACAGATTACATAATCCCGATAGAACCTGTCAATGAATACTACTTTTACTTTCGAAGTTGCAGTGTAGTTGGATAACTGAAGTGTACTAATTTTTTTTCGACGTACATCGAACAAAATCCTGATACCAATCACATTTTGGCAACAACTCGGGACTGTGTTGGCTTTTGTTTTTTTTCGTTTATCGCAGTTTGTGGGTCTTCGTTTTGAAAACGTTTTTTCTGATGAATTTCTTTTTAAAATGTGCTTGTGGTGAAGATAGCCCTAACATTTTTGTTTTAGAATATTAAGGTTTATGTATGGAGTGGCAAATGGGAAGTGAAAAATGTTATTTTGTATTAAGTAAGTAGTAAGGGCCCGAAGTTCGTCAAGAGTGTAATGTATGTACGTCTTTGAGACGCTCTACAGCCAAGATGGATTGTGTTTGTGTATAATTATACATATAACTTATAAACTTGTGCCTCACTATCAAAATGAAGCTGTGAGTCGTTTCTATATTTATGCCGACATGTGCCGAAATGCCGAAGAACTACATATATTATAAAACATTTATAACATCATAATTATTCTCTACAACTTTTTAAAATTAAAGTAATTTAAAACTGCAGTGTTTGCGATGAATGAATAATTTTAATTTTCATATTAAGCATATCAAACAAAAGCAGTTATGGAGATTGTTCGCGCTATAGTTTTCAACAAGCTCGCACTCGTATGTCAGAAGATTGAAAACAATAATTTATCAGCTCGAAAAATATGATATCTTCATGTCTTATATCATATCGGAGCGTTGGTAAAACTATATTACATAATACTCAGAGCAAAAATATAACAGACCCAGTGT
>LGAG01000229.1:82654-102730 GCA_001278395.1 Lerema accius
CGAGTTTTGTAGTACTTAGAAATCTAGTCTTCGGTTGAAATTGAAACAACTCTTTGAAACAAGCTTTACAATCGTTTGATATTCCTAGCTGAAAAATATCAATATCAGATAATTCAATGTATGTCTAACATACAAATACCTACACGATTTTTGTATACGTGCCTGAAGTACACTTAAAAAGTGATTGAAACTTAAACCTTTCACGTATTAATTTTACATTATTTATCTGCCTATATTCACCTTTTATTTGTAGCAATATCAAAAGTAGGTCATAACTCGCTTTTGAACACGAGCGTAATTTAAGCAAATTCAAATATTCAACATCTCGTCATAATATAGCAATAAAATTAACTCCAAATGAACTCGGCATTAAATTCGAACGGGCCGCAAAATTGTTGCCAGTATGTGAATGAAGTAACTCTGTACCGTTGTACCATTGCGACACCACTTGTACCATTGCGGACATTGCATATAACCCTTAGAGCCACCGTTGGGCAACACGAACAAACTAACCAGAACAAACCACAAACATTTCACAGCACCCTAATCCCTTACAATAACGCCGATATTCGACTACCAATCGCTTTCGTAACTATCCATTTAAAATTGTCGTTAAAACGACGACCCACGATGTGAAATCAATCTTAATGGGACGTTATTGAGTCGGTTTTCGGCTATCGGTTTCAATGCCAAAATTTGGTACCGGTCGGTTATCTAAGAGTGATGTATCGGGTTGTTGATAGGTTGCTGTAGTGCCCTTACTTGCCAATACATAAACAAGGCCTATTCCGACCTCTTCGACCTCGAAGACGTAAGCTTTATTCTGTAGGTGTTAAGGTTGACTATCGTGTAAGTTTTGTGTAAAATGGTTTAATTGTTAGTAAATTGCTGTGCATGAAACGTGTCTTCGGATTTATGTCTAGTATCTACTATGTTATCCTATTTATCGTTCCGGATTTAGGTTTTAGTACCTAATGACTGTAAAGTGATGGAATTATCTTTAAAAATCTGAGCCAATTTACTTTGCATGTACTTTTAGATTTTAAATTGTTCATTTGAGTTACTTTTTAAAATAAGAGAAAAAAAAAATTGAAACAAAAAATTAATACGAAATAGTACAGCAAAGGTATAATAATAAGTCAACAATACGGTATTACCCACCCCATTGACGTTCATTATTATGCCTGTTTTTTTTTAATTTAAATAACAATTTAACCCTGGTTTAAATATCATTTAAGTTGAATTTACTTGTCAAGTTATATTCATAGTTAGCGGGTTGCAAAACTCAGGTCTTATTACAGTCTAACTATTCTAATTGAGGTTATGGAAACGATTTCGCAACTGACAGTTAACTTTTCGTTATTTGCCTGCTGCTAATATGAGGTTGAGGTTGGATATTGTTTTTTAAGAGTACATTATATCTTTGCCTACTAGTATCAGAAAGTTTTTTTTTAAGTTATGCTACTGATTTTAAACGTAGATTACAGAATAACATGTATATGTTATTTCTTATATCTATGATTATCAAGTTAACACTCGGGCTAATATACTGTGCCAATTTTTCTTTAATTCTGAGGTTTTAACGGTATAGTTTATTTGGCCGTCTCTTTCCATTTTTTTTTATTGAAAAAATCATTTAATCACACGTTTTATGAATAAACACGGTATATAGTGGTCAGACGAAAAGCTTCGTACTCAGTTGATATTGACGATCAAATTATTATTTTTGATTATCATTCAGTCATTAGTTGTGTTCTCATTTCGGCCATAGAGCTGGTTTTCTATTCTTACTAATTTCACTTATTCGGCTTTCCAGTAAAACTGATATTTTTTATGTATATACAGTCATGATGTTAATAGCATGAGCGGCATTCTGTTCTGATAAACAAAGTTCCAAATATTTATTCAATGATTTCTCTTGAATAACCAGGTCAAAACAAAATAATTCATTATTCATAATTTCAGTTAGAACGGCCTTTCTCCGTCATAATTTGCAAGTATTTGCGTATTTACTCTGCAAATAAAACTAAGTCCACATCTTGGACTGGAATGAGTACCTACTTTCACCTATGCTACGCTTTTTACATTTAATAGTATTTTTATAGCTAATGTTTTGTAAATTAGATCTTAGCTCATGATCATTTAATACAATGTAAGTTTTATTTTCATTTTTTTAGTTGCTCTTACTTAGTGTTTGTCCATAAGTAGGATATTTACTAACATAGTTTGAATGTCGTTACTAACTTCATTTTACACCTTAGTGTGATTTCAATTATTAAATAAATAAGTAACAAGTATTAATAATTAATAGATGAATAAAAAACCGGCTGTTAAAATATTTGTTTGGGAGTTTAAAGGATGATTCACGCTACACCGTGTAGCAACCGGGCCGGGCCTCGGCCGGGACACGTCCACCGTGCGCCGGCCGAGCCAGTCATTCATGTTACACCGGGCTGTTTCGGTGTATTCTTATATCTGTATATGTGTATGTGTATGTGTTTTGTTTGGTGGCCCGTGCCGGAGCCGGGAAACAATATCCACCGACATTTCAACGCCGTGCCCCGGCCGTGCCCGGACGTGGCACGGCCGGGCCCGGCCGAGACACGGTCTAGCATGAATTACTTCATACAAAATGTATACCTACAATGTTTGAACGTGCTCCGGCCGGGGCACGGCCCGGTCCGGGCACGGTGTAGCGTGAATCATCCTTAACGCGTTGCACTATATAGCCTATGTCACTTTCAGAATGAGCACAAATTTGAGGAACTCAAGGAGACCTTAATCTGTCAAACTGTTTGGGCTGTAGAGCCTGCCAAAGAAGTGGACATACATACATACATACACAATCACAAAAACCATCATCCTCATTCTGGTGGAGCAATTCTTCTTAGACGCGTAACGTCAAGTACCTACCTAAATCAAAAGTAATGTACTATTAAAATATGTCCAAACTAGACGCCTTTATTGTCAAACAATAATTATTTCTGAAAGCCCCCCGATATAGTTAACCCTTAGTCTTGTTACCCAAGAGTTAGCTATTTCTAAGCCGGCAAATGAGCGGTCAGTGGCAATGAGTTACAAACAATTGAACGCATCAATCACTCATCAGCTGTTCAAAGGGAACAAACTAGTTGGATACGACTGTTGTGAGGAGGGCTGCCAACTTTGTGTATTGAGGAAACTTTTCTATAGCAATTTCCATGTGATAAATGACAATGTCATAGTTGGCTTAGTGATTTTTTTACAGTGCCCTTAGGTGTTAAGTTATACTCTATGTTTTACCTTTTAAGAGGGGTAAATATTCAATTATTATTTTTTTAAATAGCCCGCTATTTAGCCAATTATAAAGATAATAAACATAGATATTTATATTGTAAGTTTTGACATTCGTTAAGTGAGCTATTATATTAGTTCCTATGATGAGAAAAATGATTTGAATTTGATCAATTTTCATGATAAAATGTAGGTACTTATTAAAATTTTTAGTTGACCAATAGAATGAACATTTACTAAAGTTAAGAAAAAAAACAAAAATTAAGATCCGGAGTGCTAAGGGAAAACTAAAGGATCATCTACGACAGACTAAATATATAAATATATTGCAGAACAATGTTAACACGTTCCTCTTGTTATATTATAAAGATTATAATAATATCATATTAATATTAACAACATAGTGGTCGGTTACTTAGAAACCTGCTTCGTAAAGCCAGACGTTTGTATGCAGGTTTGCAAGCTCCTAGTGATTCCCCACTTCACTTAATTATCTCGCAAACACACGTCAGTTATTTACATAAACGCCGGTCGGATTACTAATTTGCACAAGTTGCTGTAGACATTTAGTATAAGGAGTGCTTTGTATTTTAAATGCTGCATTTTTACTTCTCTGTCATAATTTCATTGTGGTCAAGCTTTTAAGTTGTAACTGATTGTAATAGTTGAGTGAGAAACAAATCAGCTTGTGAACTAAAAGCCATGGGGTATTCTAATTTGCCATGTTGTGACGTGATTCCAAATAGAAGTAAAAATATTAGGAGTTACTTTCCGTTTCTACTTCTACACCAACTCACATTAAGGATTAGTCGATTGCATAGTTTGACTTCAAGTTAAAATAAAACAAAAATAATTTTATTTTCTAGAACTAAAATTTTCCATGATTAATTAATTTCAGCAAAGTAAGTGACAACCCTACTACAGTAGTATTGTTTAACGGATCTACTGACCGCTTGTTAACTTGCAAGACAACAGAAAGCCGGCATCCCTGGGAAAAGCTCGGCACGTAATGATTAACGGTATAGGACTCGCTATGCTCCGTGTAATCATTTTCCTGAAGGCTAACGTGGATAGAATGTTATGTTTCAGAACTTACGTAATATTTATGTTCTGTCTTTCTTTAGTAATATAAATGGGAAAGTAACTCTGTCTGTTTCTTTGTTAACTTTTCACGCTCACATGGTTAACCAGAATTAAATTTTGAAAGCCATTTCTGACCCTATACAAGGTAGTCTACGATGTAAGAGGCCTTCTAAGAGATCGTTGTGGGTTTCTATAACTGAGCGCTTGGAAAAAATATGGTTTTATTGGGTAATTTTTGCACCCTTCAAAGGGTTTTCCCCTGTGCCTTGGTACCGCTGGCAGTAGTTTATTTACTGCCTTAGTAACTAAGCACGAGGAGGCCTAGAGCACTACGAGGAGGCCTACTCCAGTTTATACCAGTGCAATTGGTAGAAAGGTTAGTGACTAACTTAAGTAGGTAGTAATTGTACTGACAGGAAGGTGAGTCAAGAAGTGGTTAACACAACTTACGCAATACTTGGTTGACCCCTAGATTAATAAACTTCCTCAATAACGGAACGGTTCTAGAACTGCCTGTAAACTAGATCATTTACATAATGACATTAGTATATTTTATTCATGTACACTTTGGCATTTTTAAGCTACATTTAATGTTGCGGTAAACGGACATTGAAGTTTTTTAGCTACCTGGACTTCATCAACGTGATAGCCTACGATTTCCGCGGTAAATGGGAGAGGGAAACTGGCCACAGTGCTCCACTGTACGCCCCATTCTCAGACTCCGAGTGGAACAACTAGTTGAAACGAAGCCAGTGACAACGTAAATATAAATACGTGGATATTTCCTGAGGTTTGTCAGTGACAAGAAACTCAAAGCAGTCGGGATAAGCAGCTTCAGACAGTTGCGTGTGGTTCGACTGTCACGAGTAACATGAAGCAGACGGGTCCTACAATTATGCATGCTTCAAGTTGCTAGCAGGAACTGATGATAAGGTTCATCTGCGGCTAGTGTAAGACTAGCCAAAATTGGACTGCTTAAAACTTTGTATGAACTTCAAGCGTGTTGTAAATTGTTGCCGAACTGCACAACTATTTGAACTTACCCACACCAACTGCTTTGAGTATTCTGTCTATGGCCAAGCGCTATATTAAATGTCAAGAAATACTTGCTTACTGTAAAAGCGCGACGATATCTCATTTGAAATGCACTCAACTTCCCACGTAGACTTCCGCCTCGTTATACTAAGTTTTCATACTCCTGACACATAACTTTTTCGTTTATCTGTCAGTCGTAAAGAATTTACGATCGACAGCGAACATTTCTACTGATAACGATAAGTTTACAACTCCTGCCGTCAGTTGAAGAGAAGCTATCATAGTCATGGGATGACAGATGTATAGATAAATATATTACCTACTAGTGGACCCGTTTTCACTTCGCTTCGGTGTACCATTTACCTGTTATCCCGCGGTAATAAAAGCGTTGCCCTAGAAAAAATTTATACTAGATTAGGGCTCTTCATAGTCTTCATATAAGTAAGAAACATGCGAAGTTGTTGCCTGAAATGATTAAAACAAATGACTACTGTTGTATGTTTTTTCAATATGACTGACCACGTCAGTCAGTCACGTCAGTTTCAGAAGGGTCCCATACAAACTTTTAATTGTAATAACTTTTGATAGCGTGGGCTGATTTAAATTAAATAGAGCCTAAGTAACGCCCTGAGTTAAAAATTATGAATGTATTTTATCCATTGTTCTATAAAATCAGCCGTTTTGGCGTCATACTCTTGTACACACACACACAAAGAGAGCCTTCTCCCAAATTCAATTTTAGTATATGTATATATTTTTACGGAATTAGCCGACAAAGGAGCCAAATAGTACTTAAAATGTACCTACTTTCAAGTCAGTTTAAAGAACTAAAATATTTATAGCATAAAACTTCATCAGATTCATAATGAAATAACTCCCCTAAATCACCGAATTAACAGACGTTTCACCTCTCAGAGTATGTTCCAGTATCATACTTAACGTTTACGCTGTTAGCGATTATATGCTCAAACGATGCGGAAATACTTCATTTAGGAATCATGAGTTGCGTGCGGCATGCGAAATCAATTGGTTTGAAATGCAAGTTTCTTTCAAAGCCAGTGTAGTTGCTAAATGCCTCGTGTCTAACATATTTATAGAACTATACCTGTATATACACATTCATAACTCTCTCTAGGAATTCTAGTCTTTCATCCAACATCCAAATACCCAAACATCTTCATAAACTTTCACTTCATCAATATCAGTAGTATTGTATTAGTAGTTGTGTATTGTAGGATGAAAGAGGAAACCCGCTTTACCTTTGGGAAAGTTACCAGTTGTGATGATGAAGCCTTTTAAAAACCTTTGTCTACATCCGACTAGGGAGGTCTGTTAACAAAATTCACTTTAACAACCATTATTAATAAAAACTGTGACGGGAATGTAAATAAGTCTTAACTAAGAAGCTTAAAGGAACGTTCAGATCATTACAAAGAGACTTGTACCATAATCTTCTTGATCCGTTTAAGGAATCCTTCCGTCTTCGGTAATACCTTTTCAATGTCGTTTTCTTATTAACATGTTTTATTCCTCATTGTTTGTTTACGATGTTAAAAACTTTACTAATTATTTTACCATACTAATATCATTCATTCACTCATCATGTTCATTCAATCATTCACTCAGCCGTGCATTTCAAGAAATACTAAGTAATAATATATTTTTTTAATGATTGCAAATCACGGAAAAAAGTAAATTTGACATGACTTTAATATTGCTATAGTATAAGAGCGAGTCAAAAAATTAATATACATTATACATACATACATAATATACAATACGATCGAAAACCATTAACAAACGAAGCAGTTACAATGCATTTGAATCTTATAACTTAAGTTTCAACGAATATATTCCCAAATTACTGTTGGTTCATATGATGTAATGCATGTCCCAGGCGCTGAATGCATTTGAAGCAGCTTGCAGTTTATTGCATAAGGGAATTGAGAATTGCGGTTCCCGGTGGGAATGCTATAAACAATTGCGTCTGGATGCAAACTGCACAGTGCAGTGATATATTTCTAAACGTTAGAATTTTTTTAACCAACTGCGACAAGCTAATTTATACGTATACTAGTCGACCCGCCCTCGCTTCGCTTCGGGAAGCCTATGCCGAGACGAAAGTGAAAAAAGGAGCCTAAGTTAGGTACTCTTTATTACATCAGCTATCCGCCAGTTAAAGTCCCGTCAAAATCGGTCCAGCCGTTTTAGAGATTAGCCGGATCAAACAGACAGACAGCGAGACAAAAATTAAATAAAATGTTATTTTGGTAGGTACGTGTACCGTGTATACATACGTATGCATTACCCTTAAATTTTATTTAGTTGTATAGATTTATTTATGTAGATATGTACGTCGATTTTTTGGCAGGCTCTACAGCGTAAACTGCCTGAAGGATTTCAGCTTTCAGGCATCATTGGTTTCGTCTCCACTGTGAAAGTGACATAGGCTATATTTTTCTCGCCTCGTAATTGAGAAGGCCTAGCGTCCTAGAGGCCTAGAGCCTAGGCCTCCAGCATGTTGCTCCAGTGCCTGATAAGTGGAGGGTTAGTAAACAACTCAGGTGTTTGATGTTTTTAAGCTATTACTAACAGGACCTAATAATCAACTAATGGTCCCCCCTTAGTCCTACTCGAAGTTCGTTACGATGTCCATGGGCGGCAGGGGTTGGTGGCACTGTCAGCTCGTTTGCTATCTTAAAACATAAAAAAACCTAATGGCCTCCGATAAAATAAGATAACACCTGGGACGATAAAGACAAATTTACATCTATTTTTGCTTTGCTAACCTTTGTATGATATCAAGGATATATCCAAAAACCAGTTTTCTAACGCTAGAAGTTACCTGCTAGTGACTCACTTGTAAACAAATCTTTATTTTTATTAGGGTCAAGAAATTCGTTATAAGATAAAACAACTTCCATAGAAACCAGAAATACAAGTTCATTTTACGTATTATGTACCTACTGATTAATAATAGGCTACAGTACAGAAGTTGGACTTTTAGGATGTTACTAACCGAGTAATTGTTTTTTTATTATTATTGTTCTTAATAAAATTCGCGATCATTATGTTGCCAACCCTATTATAGCCTAACTTCAAGCTTAACAGATTATAATATTAAAGTCTGGCCCTAGGACCGAAGCTGTGCGCCTTGCCAATTTAATTTGCACCTTAATTCCATGTATGAAGACTGCAATTTAAAATAACAGATCATAATACGTCGTAAGAATAGTGTAGCAAAGATTAGTTTCCGAAATCACTTAATATCGTTCAGAATTAAGTCGCTTCAAGATGATTTACTAAATACAACTTTAATCATTTAAAAATATAGTATGTTTTCAAATAGTTACGTTATCAGTATTCTAGTAATTTTTCAAGTTAACAAAAATTTGCGAGCTTTTACCTATTTTTATTTCAACGTCACATCATAAATTGATCTTTATTAAAAGCGGCTGGTATGGTCAATCAACAACAAATAGGTATATATGAAAACAACATCATTAAGTAAAATTTAAATAAAACGACTTCATTCCAACTTACGACATCGACGCGACGAAGGTTCTTTTACAACTTATTTAAATAAGCAAATGACATAACTTCGGTTTACAAACAAGTTAACAAAGCAGTTTATCGCTGTTACGATAACTGTGCGGCCATGTAACAATTTTAGAACAAGAATACAATAAAAAATATATTAGAACCTGCTTTTGTGTGAAAAAATGTCCACGTCAAAGAAAACTTAGTACAGCAAGCGGACGAGTTTAGGCATGATACACACGAATTTGAACTCCGTTAGACAGTTACAAGTAATCAATGTGTGGGGAAGTTTCTTTCCCCGTTTATTCTCCATATCAAAGCACCTTTACGAAACGGGAGTAGGTTTAAAAATGATGTGCAATAGTTTATCATTGATACCTATAGGAATGAATAAATTTGAGTTTACATGTGCCACATAATTTAACCAGTTATTTTATAAAAAAAAATGGTTATTTACTATTCACTTACAAACAAAATAGCCCTAGGCAATACTTAGATAACAATGAATGATACGGTTATGTGCCAAAATATCATAACAAACTACCAAAACTATAGCAAGCTTAATTGAATTGATACTTGAATTGTAATATACAAAACAATACAGCGCCGAATACGATTTCAATATTCGAATATCAGTCCGACATCTCTTATGAATATTCAATCGGACCATTAATAGACGATACGCAGTGCCAAACCAATTAAAATTTCCGTTTTATGATTTACAAGAGAACGTTTCGTTCAAGATATAAGGGAAAATTGTGATCTTTATCTTTCACTAACTTAAACTTGTTATGTTACGTATTTGTTGTTAAGAGTTCTTGAAATGTGTCAAGAAATGTTTCGTGAATGTCTGAAAAATGATTAATAATTATTACTGTAGATACTACGAGTAAGTACTAGACATAACCATATTTAAGCTGTCTTATATGTATATCATTGATATAAAAATAAACTCCTGACTGTAAAAATTGGGCAGAGTAGACTTTATATTATAGCTTAAGTAGCTCCCAAAACAGAGACGAATACAATGACAATCAAATGTTGAAATCTTTCAAACCGCTTACAAAAGAATTGGAAATCATATAAGCTTGTAAAACATTACCCTTTTTGGCGCAGTCAGGTTAAATAGTGTCAATGAAATGTATATATGTAAATTAACATTACAAATATTTAATTGTTCCATTACGCTCTAAATAACGTGCAAGAGAGTATCAAAGGAAACCATCACGTTTGTATTGTGGCTTACTATACAAGTCACTCAGAAACTGCACTGCTATTGCTAAAGTCCTTACGTAAAATGCTATGCATGGATGTGTTTTATAGCACCATTGTCTATTACAGTGTAGCCATAGGGAAGAGAAAAAACAATTTGTCATTTCGAAAGGATCTAACTATTCATAATTTTATCTAGCCTACCGAATTACGTTCATTTCTCGAAATAAAATCGACATTTCTAATATACTTAGAAAGTAAATAATATCATTAGGTATTTTAATTATTAACTATAAACTTTACATTGTAATATTTTTTCTCATTTTCGAGATTACAGAAATACAGTGAAGAAACAATTATTATTTCACTTATTAGCCTCTAAATAAACATTTTTATCATTAATTTTAACGCAACTTCAAGCGTAAACAATAACACAAGAGTTACGAGCACTAAAATCCCAATACAATGCATTATTAGCCATCGTTCATTTAGCAAATACATAGGTATGTTTTACAATGTAAATTTTTAATTTTACAATATTTTTATTTATTTATTTAGTTATTAATTTAGGTTTAATTTTATGCTTTTTACGATTCAGCCTTATAAATATTTTCTTTTTTTCTTTCTTTCTCAATAATTTTACTTTTCTTCAATATGTGGTATTTTCTTTTCAGTCATAAGTAACACAATAATTTAATAGATTAATTGGTTATAGGATCGTATAATTAACACCAACAATACTATTATACCTACTCAACTGTAGCCTTTTGAGTTCAAACAACTCGTTAGGCTGTGGTTACAGTACGAAAATTCCGCCTACGATCGGCCCTACGCACGTGTTTCGTTTACCGATTGTGCTACAAGTTAACAGGCGGAAGGATAGTACTTTCATTTCTTTAGCGAAAGTAATGCCCGTTTAAGATTCACGACCAGTCAAAAATGCTCTAACACTTCCTATAAGTGTTTGACGTTCCTTTTTACGAGTTTAAAATTTGTTGGAAGTTTGAAAAGGGTATGGTTATTAAATGAATAGTATTGGTAAATGTAGAGAGAAAGATAGGTGAAAGAAGACTAGTGAGATAACGGTTATTAAGAAATGATAGAGGATTAGAGGAGGTGCTACGATATGTGGTTGAAATCCGACCATAATTTGTTGTTTAACAATAGAATTATAGTCATTAGATAAATTAACAATTAAAAGATGTCAATGTGAACGTCACCTGTATATCAAAGGCGTTTTCTGCCTGATGAATGTGTCCTATGTCTATTCATAAAATGAGTTATTGAAACGCAATAGATAGACTTTTGAAAGTTAAGTATAATATACTTAATTAAATTGAAAAATATTATTCTCACCGCTCTTACCAAAAACCACGCGATTTGATGTCACCAAAAGCACTTTGTCTACAACTTACCTGCAAAGAAAAAATATATAGTTAACAACTTTTGACAATTGAAAATAAAAAAATAAATAAAGTTGTAATGAAATTAAAAATATAACGATAAAAAATTCTTGTTTATAAGAATTAGAAGTTGAAAAAAATACTTCGCTAAACGTGGTTCGTTACGCGCAAATCGTTCCACTTATAAAATATGGAAATAAGTCAACTTCCGAAGTACAGTAATTATAGAAAAAGCTGTAATGAGTTACTTTCAGGATGTGACGTTATCGTAGATCTATCAACAGTTTCCGGTCACGTGATTATTGTTTTTATCCAATTGCGTCAAAAGGAGGGTAAACTTGTTCGAACGTATTCTCCTTCTTCTACATTTCTTTTGCTCTAGAGTCCAAAAGACGACGGATTTTAACGTATGGAGTGTCATTGGATTTATATTCATTAAGAGAGTGAGGTAGATTATTAATTTTGTTAAAATAAACATAATAATATCATGTCCTTATTTTCGAGTATTTCTAGATTTTTGGGAGTTTTTGTTTTAAGTTTAAATACAATTTGCGAGGTAGCTCGATACTCAGATCCCGGAATATAATATTCATAAAAGGAAACAAAGCCTTCAAACGAATCTCCGTGCCTTCGCGTTCTGTTCAAAACATTTAAAATATTCATTTAAATTTAAATGAGTATTACAGGGTTCTTTGGTTACGTCCCTATCTACATGAATGTACTCGTAGTTACAGTTTTGATTTTTTTTTTTCAAAACTTACTGTAACAAAAAGAAAATATACTTAGAGTCACTCTCACAATATAGACGAAGACAGGGATATACGTGCATTTTCGCAATATATTTATTGCTGCTCTTCTCCTATTCATCTTCGCGTGATGTTATACAGCGTATAGCGTTGCTCGATAAATGGACTAAGTATTTTATACTAAAACAAATCGGTCCAGCAGTGCCTGATATTAGCGCGTTCAAACAAACAAACTCTTCAGCTTTATATTATTAGTATAGAAGTATAGATGACTATGTTTAAAAAACATAACCCTACTTCTGCCACTCGGGTAATAAACCTGGATTCCTTTTCACACCGTACGGAATAAAACCACGATATTTTGTTCCAATGTTCTAGTCAATTTATATAAAAGGTTGAGTTGTGCGAAGAAAATAATACCCGACATTGGCAAGCTTTAAATCACACGGAAATAGTGGTTGAAATAATCAATTTATTTTTTTATTGACCTCACAGCCAGCTGTCAATCATTTCGAATTTTGTCACGTTGCTCTATCTATTGCATTTTTTTTATTTATTGTAGTCTAAAGTAAACAATCAAATATTGTACGATTCGAAAAAATAAACTTACCAAACTTTCATAAACAGAAGTATAAAAACTGTAAAAGTATTATTATTTAATAAAACAAAAGTTTAAAATGACACCTTTAAAAGCTTCAAGTATGCCACTTTAATAATGTTATTATTATTTCTGATAATTGCGAAGTTTGTAGGTTGCAATAAGTAAACAACAAAACTGACCACACCTATGTATGAAGCAGAAATCTCGCTTATACTAGAATTATTAGAAACGGCTGCTAATGCTTGCAAATAAGAAGAAAAATCAAACACGGATCGACTACTTGTCGGACTAATGAACAACGAATTCAACATTCAAAATATCATAATAATGTGTATTTTTAAATCGACCGTGAATTTTTGACGTGAATACGTCTGTAATTTTGCTGCCATACAGGGACAATCCTAAGAACCTCATGATGACGGAATCGGGGGATACAGTTTGCCGTTGTAGTTTCGAATCTATTGTGTACATTGAAAATTAAATTATACCACTGGATAGCTAAAAGATCAAAGAATTAATTTTAATAAGCAAGAACAGTAACAAAATTGCGAGCGGTAGTGGGGAAAGCCTAAATACATAAATAAAAATATTTAATTAAAAAAATAACTTGTAACATAAACGTATTCACGTACAATACGCAGCCGTGTCCATGACAGAGCTATACTATTTTTTTTTCCTAAAGATATGTGTGCATCACTGGCTAAGGTTGTGTAAATGGCGTACAAAAAAACATTCGCTTTCAACGTCTATTTCAAACCTCCAAACCGCTGTATTGAATAGTCAATATTTTTTACGCTACGTTTAGTTTCGGTGGCCGTGTAACGTACCTACTGTTTTTATTAAAATATATCGAGTTACAACACGAAAAAGTAAATTTAGTGTTGTAAAATCGATGTGAAGTTCAAAAAAACGTTTTTTATTTTATTTTGCGTAACTGTCATAATAATAGAGTTTAACGTTATCATAATGTAAAGAAATCTTATTTAATGTACTTTATTATTCATTTTTGGGGTATTGAAAAGTAATTTATCTTTGCTGTTTAGATAATGTAATTATATGTAGAAGCAGACACAATGCTCCTCCATGTGGTAAACTTCGACACTATTTGATGTTATTAAATTTTAATTATCACTTTCATCTCGGTTGGCATTCAAATTACGAACCTAAGCTAAACTAATGTTTACATCAATATGTAATCAAATGTTGCCATCAAGGGGTACGTTTAAGTTAAATAACTATATACCGCGAGAAAGTGACAGTTGGAAAGTTGCCAGTACTTGATAGTTAAATGCAATCAAAATGCCATATAGTAATAACGTAAGGCTCCAATGTTACGTAGGCAGATTTTTCTTTTAGATACTAGTATTAACTATCGTAATCCCTACATTTAATTCGTTAACAACAACTAATATTCTCACTAATATTATTACTAACAGGACCTACTAACCAATTAACAGGGGACATTTTTGGTCCTACACGAAGTTTGTTACACGTCCATGGGCTAGGATTGGTGGCATTGCCAGCTCGTATGCTATCTTAAGACCATAAAAAAAAGAAAATAATATAAATACCAAAGTGGGAGTTTCTATATGTTTGTTTACAATCCCTGGAAGTTAAATAATTTTTTTAGCAAAGTTCCTGAAAGCTGATCTAATACAGATTTAAATATAATGGAGTAATAATTCATGGTTGTACGTTACTTATAATTTAGGTTGTGTATTTAGGGTGGTAGCGGAATAAATGTGCCGTCGACAGAATAAATTGCCTTTTTAATGGAACTGAGGGCTTATCGTCCTGTCTGTCCTCTGCTTTAGGGCTGAAAGAGCTGACACTAGTCCAGGGAATGGAACAAATTTACTTTAGTCATTTAAATCTTTATTTGTGGCGCTTAACTAAGTGACAGTATTTTTAGGGTCCTAATAATCCATACTTCTATATGAATAATATAAAGTTGAAGAGTTTGTTTGTTTGAACGCGGTAATCTAAGGAACTACTGGACCGATTTGAAAAATTCTTTGAGTGTAAGATAGTACATTTATTAAAGAGGGCTATAGGCTATATACCATCATGGTAAGATGAATAGAAGAGGAGCAGCAATGAAAAATATTGCGAAAACCGGAAAAATACACGGGTGGAGCCGCGGGTGATTGCTAGTAAGAGAAATTTTGTAAAGGTCTGTAATAACAAATTACAAGTTTACTTAATGTGATGAATCTATCACTGCTAACAATAAATCAATTACACAAAGATTGTGTCAAATGAATAAATTAACTCATTATAAGTTGAAATCCGTCAAATAGAGCTGTAGAGCTTGCCAAAGAGATGGACGTAATATGCGTAAAAAACGAGGGTTTAACATAGTTGGGTAAAAACGCACTTAACACAGCGCGTGCGCTCGTCATAACGCACGATTCCTAGTACAGGTAAAAACGACAGATGTAACGTAAACGTTACGCGTTATTTGACGGCTTCCTCTACACCGGTATTAAGTCTGTAATCACTGCAATTGCAAAACAACTAACGATTCCGCATTTCGTGTTCAATGGGTGGTTTTTATTATTATTATTACGTAACAAATGTAGAAAATTTTCAGTTTTATCGATTACCGATTGGATAACGTTCAGGATACATTTTGAATTATTCTATACTCTTTAAATTGTGTACATTTTTAATGTGACACGAGGTAAAAATAAAAATCAATTACCTAAAGTTGACTCCAAGACATTTCAGTGTTTCCTACCCTAAAAATGCTAACGGAACTTTCTTGCTAAGAATTCGCCGTTGCTTGCCGCTTTTGAGTATATTTGCAAACATTCGATTATTCTTCCCCACTCTCACCCTTACAATTTTTAAGCGGTTCAAACGATTTTCATCAAACATGTCTAAGGATACTCGCGGATAAGTCACCTTTAACACAAAAAACCTAAACTGAAATCGCTTCATCTGTTGGGGAGCTACGGTGCCACAAACAGACACACCCACATACAAGTCAAACTTATAACACCCCTCTTTTTGTGTCGGGGGTAAAGGCACTTAGCCAATACTAGCGTTAACATTTACGAATGACATTCTTCTGGTAACTAGGCAGAATTTCATATAGCAACTTACGCCATCTTTAAATTATCATTGCGTCACGATAAAGTGGGCTCTCAGTATTATGGAATTGTCGTTTATTCGCTATTTATTAGGTAACCGTTGTTGCAGACTAATTTGCCATTATTTTTGTGGTTTACCATTAAAATTTGTTGCTGATAAAATTATGGATTGGATAAGAGTTTGCTTGTAACTAAGGAGCATTTAATTTAGTAGTGTCTTTTTATGGAAATAGCCTTAATATTAGCAAATAAAACTTTGACTAATGTTATGACATCCTCTCATACCTACAATATTTATTTGCCGACTTGTATGATGTAAAATCGGATTGATGTTTAATGAGTCTTGTACACGATTGGTTTAGTTCTTAGCCTGAGTGTTTCCTTTTTAGGGTTTCGTATCTAAAAGGTAAAAAGGTGAAAATAGGGTCCCTATTAGGTACTAAGCCCTTGCTGTCTGTCTGTCTATCTGTCATCAAAGTGGATCTTATAAACCGTGATGACTAGAAAGCTGAAATTTTCACAAATTATGTATTTCCGATGCCGTACAACAAACATGATTTTCTTTCATAGATGACGGTATGGAACCCTTCGTGATCGAGCCCGATTCGCACTTAGTCTGTTTTTTGTATTTGTGTTGTCTATGGCACTTAGAACCCTGTGGTCTTAAAATGGGCGGAGTTCAGAAATATTAATTGATTTTATTTTTGGGCGCCATAAAAGTAGCCTGAAAGCACGAACTCAATTACAGCCGCAGGCATTTCCACCATACCTGAATGGGTAGATCTGTAATTGCTCTCAAATTCAAGCAAAAGGGCATCAGGCAATTTCCATACATAGTTGGTCTGAAAAAACTGCGCGGCCAGACATGATTATTTCCGATAACTAGGAACTACTAAGAACTTGAAAATATTATATGCACTTTTCAGTAACTGCATGTTGCTGCTTTTATTTTGCATAGTCATTTATTGTTACGAGTATGTATGAAAACTTGAATAACTACTTAAGAAAGTTAGTTACAGTGTTAAATTCATAGAATTAGTTTAAGGTCTGTATATTTTAGACCAAGCTGCATGATGTCCATTAAACTCTTCGACTATCTACTACAATTTGTCCTTGGGCCCTATTCTCTTAGTTTAGGATAGGTCACACGTAGGTGTAATATAGGTTAAACCGTCTACTACTAAAATCTATGCTTCGTATAAGTTTCTCGTAGCAAGTTTCTCTACACGATACCGAAGTTAATGTACTGAATGAAACTAAATGTTTAGCCCCATCCAAAATGAGCACAATTTATATCTATACCTGCAAATAATAAAATTAGGGTGTCTGTTTGTAATATTAAAATAACCGCTTTTTACTAAATACATGGTGTATGTTTACACGACACATATACCAAAATGTAATTTTTAACAATTTTTGTTTGTTCGGGCAAATCTCTGGAACGGCTGGACCGATTTCGACGGGATTTTTACTGGCAGATATCTTATCTAATAAGAAGTCACTTAGGATCCTTTTTTACTTTTAGTTTAGTTTTTTTATAGGTTTCCCGAAGCGAAGCGAGGGCGGGCCGGTTAGTATGATAATATGAAATTAGACATGATATTGACCGATGCCTTATCATGATTCAACTTTGTGGTTTGGCATGTCAATTTGGACTTTATCTATTATCGATAGAGTCTCAATTGATTTCTTATGATAATGAGTTGCCTCAGTGTGTATTTATTCTTAAAGTTTTAAATGTCACGGCATACAAGTTTGGGTCGTTGTTCATTTTGTTTGTAGTTTATTCGCACCTAATGATAAGTTTTAGGAAAACATCTTCCTCGTAGAATACTCTCGACGTACCTATAGCAGATACGTATGTGTGACGCCAACGCGTTACTACAAATTGTGTTTTAAAATTAATGTAGTAGCGATCACACATACTCGTAGAGCGGGGCGGGTCATTTTGCTAATACGGTTATATTTTTGTTTATTTAAAAAAAACGTTGTATTTTCATAATTTTCACAGCATGTTTCGCAACTATAATGATGTAGAATAATAGGTATAGTTAATGTGTATATGAAGTACTTCTATGGCTATCATCTTCAAAATTACTTCAGAATATAACCTACACGAAAATGACTGTGCGAATCAATGTGATAACAAACCATGTTCCATTATTAAATAAGACAAAAAGACACGTTGACTGATGAGATATACTCGGCAGTATGAGCTAAAAGCTATATGGAGTTAAACGAATCATCTGCACCAATCATCCCAATCAATTGATCAGATTATGCAGGCAAACCTGAACGCGAATACTTGTGCCAAGCAAAAGATTAACAGTACCGTCAGCAGATAAAATGATTTTGTTTTTGGAATGATGCCATTTAGATGTTACGTAAGAATCGACGACTACATTGTTGCTAAGTTCCTAAGTTCGATTCCCAGAGAAGAAAAATATTTAATGATGAATTTTAATTCTGTGTGTGGGTTCCTATTTTCATGTATTATAATGTATACTCATGATACGAAGAATTTTCATGTATGGCTATGAATGTGTAATTAATTTTTTTGTAACAAAATCTAGAAGTGATTTTTACATAAAAATGTAAATTGCCGCTAACTGTATCTTACGGTGACATCATTAAGAATTTCAATTCATAATTAAAAAGCCATTATAAAAATTGTTTTAACCAAAACTCACAACAACATTGATAATAATAATTGCGAACGCAGTAAGAACTTAAGCCTCTAATAGAACTAATGAGCATTCGATTTCATACCCATTGAAAACCAGTGATTAGCATTTTGCGGTTTCACAACATACCGGTTGAACCGTACGCTAACATTTGTCAGGGAACTTTAAGGTTATAATGTGTTTATTAATTAGGTAATATGTCGAAAATAATAATATGAGCCTCAAAGTCCAGTAGTCATGCCGTATTGAGGCAGCATAAAACATTAATATTAAGTACTTTCTTTAAGACATTATTATGGTTTATTTAGCAATCAATATTGATAGATTACGTAACTTATTACATACCTCATTCTCAGAAATTCTCGTTGTATGTTGCGGTATACCAATATCAGGCTGAAGTCAAATATCAATATTAGGCTAAGGCCAAATTAATATCAAATTAATATCAATGGGTTGGAGTAAATTATTTGACAATACAGTCTTATATACTAAAAAGGCGTTTCCACGTTTCATGCCGTTTTAGTGTAATTAAAATGTCACGCAAGACAAACTAGTAGCATTACGAAATTGACAGGTAATGACTCGGAACCAAAGTGCCGACCTTATTTAGTTAATCTATCGTAATTACTTTTATTTTATAACTTGTTTATTGTTTTATACTAATAAGTAACTAGTGCTTGTATGTGTAGTAATTAGTAAGTATTGCTTGTCCTAATCTTAATCCTTTGCGATGAAGTTTTGTTTACACATCTGCGCCATTAAATTGTACCTCCATAGTTGTCACTTAGGCTGTGAACAGCCTATATAAATATACCAGAGGAGTCAGGTCTGCAATCAAAATTAAAAGATAACTTGTAATCTCAAAGAATAGACTATAGACTTATTTGATATCTATTGCTGTCAAATGTCAACAGGGCTTTCGACCGGGCGTGTGATTGTGTGTGTGTGTGAATCAAAAGCAGTGTTGTAGTGTAGATTTTTTTTACCATGTACCTACGTCTGGCCTAAAAAGAAATAAAAGAAAAAAAATATTCATAACTTTTCTGCTGACCCTACCTCTAATAGCATGTCTAGTGCAGTACATCGCTCCAACGAACGGACTGACGAGCCATGAGCACTGAACACAGACAAAGGAAGGAATACACTATGGTTCATTATGCTCCAGGCCGAGATTCGGGATCAAAGAAAGATGACATCATTCTCACTATAAACGTGTGTAAAGGAGTTATCTGTGCTAGCGACAACGTGTGCCCACTGGTCATAGAATAGATACTCTAATATAATGTGTAAGTACTCTGTACCAATGTATTACGTATACGCCTAAACAACTGAATTATTTTGTCCCAATTGTACGATATTAATCAGGTGATGTTTTTTTGGCATTTTTAAACTCACCCCCCACCC
>LGAG01000229.1:102933-121917 GCA_001278395.1 Lerema accius
TTGAATTAGAAGCCGTTTGTCGTTGTGTAAAGGTAATTACCGTACTCGTAATTGTTATAATGTATGTATTTATAACTACCTCTCGAGGGATATTATAGGGAGTTAAAGTTTGTATTAGTATTTCAATAATGGGTAAACACAGCCTAAACGGATAAAAAGAGTAAAGAAAATTGAAGAACAATTCAACGTCAGATCCAAATAATTTCGGAGTTTTTTTAGATCTACATCGGTAATGAAAATCTTTACCATGAATAAGAAGAAATGGCAAAACAAACCCTTTAATGCAATCTATTAAAATAACAAAAATATAGGTAAGAATTATGTAATAAAAAAAAAGAAAATAATCTTGATTGGACATTCTAAAGAACCCTTAAAAAGTATTGTAAGCAGTAAGGTAATCGTACCTACTCTATATTTTATAAAGTCCGTATCTCAGATCGTGACTTGCAAGGTATTATACCGTTAGCTACATTAAACCAGAAGATCTCAACGAGTACTCACGTTGTAGGGTTATACTCGTATACAAATATTATTTCAAAAACTAAAACTCGACTTTTAAGTAATACTATAAGTTTTACAAGCACAGACGTGAACAATAGCTAACAATGTATTTGAAATTAATAATTTTTTCCTTTCATTTAACAACCACATTAATAAGTAATTATTTAAATTGAAACCCCTTGAAGCTGTTAACGCTTACCAAAGTTTCATACGTTTGAAAAATCATTAGCGTCCTTCTGGAAGAGTGAACAATTAACACGACATTTTCGCACTGAATTTACCGCAGTTTACATCTGATATGAATCAAACTCAGACTAAAAAATATATAGACGCAGTGTTCGGAACAGAAAATGAGGTTAATATCTAATCTAATTTTTCGTATGTCACCAAGAACAGTCTGCCGAGCAATGTACCAGGAAACGTTATTATTTGTTATTAACGTTGTTTCATTTTACTACGCTTTTGTTCTAAAGACTAAGTCTATATTATTTGGTCTGTGGAATCAAATTATTTCAACGCTCTAGATGTTTATAATCTGTGTTCCAATCAATGATGCAAGTCGTGAGTTGTAGGAGATGGACCGTTAGTCCGGCTGCAGCGGTAGGGCTCGGCTTATCCTAACGGTAACCGATATTGTACGGTAAAATACCGTAATAGACTAGATGACAAGGGATTTTACGAGTACATGCCGTGTGATTATGGTAATCGAGGTGTAATTGGAATAGTGATGTATCGATTTATGTTATAAGATGTCGATTGCGAAATGTTATTTTAAAGTTTACCGAGCTTTGATTACAATAGCGATGTATCGATTTATGTTATATTATGAGTACTTATAGATTAAAATGTTATTTGTAAACCGTGCTACGATTAAAAAGTTGTTCCCGCTAAACTTCTAAACTACCTACCTACTTACTTAACATAATTTGAAAAATGAGGTGTTGGCGGAAGTGTTAAAAGCTTTATGACGTCGATTATATTGAAAATGGCGACTTTTAAAAGGCATAAATAAAGTAAAAAAATACTTTGTTGAATATCAAATTAGCTCGTGAACTTTAACGGGCTGGTTAATTTTAACGTCAACAGTCTGTCAATTTGTTATGCAATATAGTTATCATAGTAAAACCACACCGACCTCAAAAGAAATTCTATGTCCCTAATCCGTTATTTCGTACTTTTCGGTTACCTTTTTTGAAATTGGTTTAATTTTTTTCATCTTTCGTGATGTTATTTAGCCTATAGCTTTCCTTGATAAATGGACTATCTTACATTAAAAAAGATTTTTTCAAATCGGCCCAGTAGTTCCTGAGATTAGCGCGTTCAAACAAACGTAAAAGAGTAAAATATTTTAAGTAAATTCACTTAAAGTCAAGTTTCATCATATTTCGACAACGACAAATATAATAGAGTTGCATTCCTATCTCGCAACAAATAATCATTCATAACTTCACCGTGAATTTTATAAACGGTTTAAAAAAACAGTTTTCTAACAATGCTGAGAATTTCCCAAGTTTCATTCGGAATTTGTCACATTGACAGTTAAAAAATTTATTAAAGAATGCGATGAAGAAATAGTAGCTTATCTTTTATATATCTGTTAATTTAATTACGCCAATTCTATACGGATAATTAATTTGCAACAAGGTCAATTGTTTACATGTTTTTTTTTTAATGTAAGCTGTGTTATCGTACTCGTAGTGATTTGACATTTTATGTTCAACTATTGTCTGTCTGTTGAGATATCACGTAGTATCTACTGTGTCGATTTAGATGAATCAAGTTAAGTTATACAGTAAACTGTAAAACTATGCAATCATGTTAAATCTTTGTCTCCTAAGATGTGTGAGTGAACTAAATTTCAAGTTGAGTCTTTTCAAGTAACTTCAGCGTAGTTCCGTTTAAGACAAACTTTTAGCTTCCTACATTTGTATTCGGAAAGAGGTTCATCATTAGTGATGTGCTTGTCACGTGGAATCCCGGGATTAATTATAAATCCCGAGATTCAAAATTTGAAAATTTTTAACGAGATTTTTTAGAGTCGCTCTTTTGAAATTTTTATTACTTTTTTAAATACTTGTTGAACTCATACAATGCTTACCTATACTAAAGTCGTAATTATTTACCTTAACTACTTTCATAACTACTTTTAATTTAATACAAGCAAAACAAAAACGTGTAACGTAACAGTGACGTAAAATAAATATATTTAACCTAATATCTACAATATTACAAGCAGAAATTGGTTACTAGGTTACGCAATTAACCTACTTCTCTTAAACGACAAACAATTTAATAATGTCTATTAATTTCTTACTTTATGTAGGTACCTACCTATTAAGAGTCGTGGATAAGAATATTGATAACATTAGCCAATATATTGCTGTTTTCCTTGGATCTTATCTACTTACCTAACTACAACGTTTAATATAAAAAAAACCTTAAAAAAACATTAAATAAGTAAAAAAAACGATACGTTTTTTAAATTCATGTATAAAATTATGGTTTTTGGCGTCACTTACACCGATATTTTTTTCCTAAATAATCAATTAATTTTTTTTTTATATTTTTTTGAGCTTAAGAGAAATAGAAAGTGCCATCGTATCCTTTCAACTGCAGTCCAGCTTAGTCCATTGTATCAAACAGTTCATAGAAATGTATTAACATTTATTTAAGGTTAGCAAAACGATAGTCACTTTTATTTTACTGAAAAAATCTCGGTAAATACGGAATGTTACAAATCATTAGGTACATCACTAGCAGAGACAAACCTCAAAGTTAAAATAATTTTAAATGCACACACCTTTCGTAGTGATGTTAATCCGTGGAATTTAGTCTTGGTCCGTGAATTTTAAGTCGATAACTTGTACGTGACAAAGCTTGATACCTTAAGGTGAGATTTTACAGAATGCGGCACACGACACGACTTTGTGATAGAGACACGTGTGTAAGGTGAGAATTATTCACTGTTTTCTACTTTTCGGTTTAATAAAATAGATCTTGTCGTAAGAATTAGCACATACTTAGATATTATGGTTAAAGTGTACTGTTAGGGCGGGAAGCGTTACCTTGGCTATAATTGAGGTCATAATAGTTTGACAATACATCATATTATCTGAATGTATCCCATAAAAGAGTATAATGCTAAGTAAAACCGTATGGCAACGCGACTTAAAGTCGTCACATTCTGTCATGTGATGTTAATCGTAGTCTGCGGAATTACACCTTTAGACCACCTTAATTTTATCTCTCCGACTGTTTATCGACCTAATAAAACCTATTGAACACAAATTTATATAAAAGAGTTAGTCTGTTTTTGTCAGCTGCAGTTATTTATTTCGTGGCTTTATCAACCCAGATCTTATGACGTATCAGATATAA
Source organism: Lerema accius (assembly GCA_001278395.1). Taxonomy (NCBI): domain Eukaryota; kingdom Metazoa; phylum Arthropoda; class Insecta; order Lepidoptera; family Hesperiidae; genus Lerema; species Lerema accius. The sequence continues at coordinate 106,813 of LGAG01000229.1, forward strand.
AGGCCACCATCAAGGTTGAATAATTCATTAATTTTACACATTCTATGATATTTAAGGCAATTTATTTTATTTTCGAGCTTCTAGAAGCTTGTAACATATTTGTTCAATGTTGAAAACAAGATTTATCTAGCACATTATGTAATATTCACTATGTATTAAAATGCTGATTTTCATTACTATCACTATTACATCTTACATTATTTCGTAAAGTAAGTCGAAGTAATATACTCGTAGGTACAGTTTTTAGTTAAAAATCATTTATATTAGTCGCTATTATTATTTAATTATCTTTATTGCATATTTTTCTTTAACATCTGACGTCCGCTTATGGCCAGCGTTACAATTTTTATTACATTACCAATATATGGGAAACATTAACAAAATGCATAAATCTATTAAAATATTCAATATAAGAGACCATTTATGAGAAAAATCGCGTGTATAGTCTAGTTATGACCGGATGTATTTCGTAATAGTAATTAACATTATCCGTAATTAACAGCATAAATAGAACCTTTTTTTACATGTAAGTGGGTTAAGGTCGTATCTAAAGGTAACAGAAATCTTGTCCAAATAAAAAAATATAATAATATAATCGGTATGTTCGTTTTTGTGTTACTCTGGTATAAAATTGTATAGCACAAATATATAATTTAACGTGAATAAGTACCTAATTGACATAATTACATTAATGATTAAAAAAAAACAAAATTAAATATTTTAATTAGAATTAAAAATATATTATAACTTTTAAAAGTTTAATATATTATATTAATTATTAAATAATGTGACTATTAAAACTATTGGTCCTAACGAAAATTTAATGTTTTAAATTTTAACATAATTTTATGAAATAAACTATTTATTTTTACAAACTGTAAACAAAATAGAAAAGTTTCTAAAACAAAATCGTTGACCGGTTTAAAAATTAACAATCTCAATTATTCTAAATAAATAAAAAAAATTACGCATCTTAGCAATGCACAACTTTGATGCTATTGCTGATTGACTCTTGTCTGGTTTAAAATAAGGCAGAGATTTGAATACGCAGCGGCATCGTGCGAACTTCGCGATTTCTACCAAGTGTTTGTTTGCCACTTTCTCTTAGTGAAACTGTGTGTTTTTGTCCATTGTCAGCAATGGCGTGCCGATGGTTGTAAAGGTGGTTTCCAATGGGATTGTGACATAGGACCATGGGTTGTAACCAATAACCCTCAGTATTAGACAACGTTGCATGCAAATATTACTCATTCAAGCAAATATTGCGATTGAAATGACTGTTTCACATACGTCTCTTTTGAAGTCTGAGTTTATTTAAGAGACATGTTAGGATAAATGAAAATAGTCTGATAATACCACTTAGATTAAAAAAATTAAAAATACATATTGCTCGTGTTTCCATAGAATTACCACTGTATGAAAAGTCCGCAACTTATGTTTCGACGGCCATTCAATATTTCCAATAGTTTTTCTGGTCCCTTTAAGTATTCCAACAAGGTACAGCACCACTTGCCGTGTCCAAGTATGGTCCAAAACTATACTCGGTGTTTTTTAATACCAAAAATGTTTATTAAAATAGTTGGCCTTTGGGAGTTCAAAACAGACACACATACGCTAGGGTTTATATGTATATAACGATAAAGGTATGTTTTGTTAATTAATAATAATAATAATTGTTTTTTTTTGTATTTTTGTACACTTATTTTTCTGTCTGTCTTTCCATCAATAGGTACCATATTTTTAGTTAAATTATTCGTTATTATGTAGATTATTCAAGTCTGTGACCATGGTTAATCTGTTGAGATATTTATAAACAGATCGCTATTAAAATGTATTATTCAATTATCACTAAGATTTAGTGGGTCGAAATTAGAATCTAATAGTTAACAATCAAATGGAGCTGCCACACATCATGCATAGTCGTTTAATTAAAGTTTATCACTGATTTTATCATGATAATAATTAAAATTCATCCGATCAACAGTTCTGAATTTTGAGCTCAGTTATTAGCTTAGGTATTTTAATGGTTTCCTTGTTATAAAAATATTTTATTGTGGTTAGTCGCTATGACATTTAAAATTAATGCATTTCATATGTCATTTTAAAGTATTCATAGTTATTGAAATAGAAGTAGAAAATTATAGCTTTGATCTTAGAATATCAGTGTGATTCTAGACGCATCTGTCTTAGATCAAGACAGATACATACTCGTACAACGCCTTATCATGTTAATAGTTTATAGTGGAACGTATATTTATCTTAAGCACAACATTGCCCGTATATAAGTACTTTTGTAATACAGACGTAGATTCGTAAGTATATTTAATAATTATTATACCTGTGGCCCACTGCGTCTTCGAAAATTTTTTTTTTTAAACTTTGTAATTGTTTTTATAACCCTCTAACTATTGTTGACCGTAATATTTAAGATTTGTTAGATGTAAGATTATAAAAATGATCAATATCAATATTTGATTAAAAAAAAGTTTTTTTTTAAACGCAGGTAAAATGTCAGCTGTATCGTATAAAATATTATGTGAGTGGTACAACTTGTCAGATATAGAGGTACCTACATACTTATACAATATTGTCGTCAAGTCGCACGGAACTTTTCAAGTACGACAACTTGTGAACAGAGTTGTTTTTTATTTAAATAACGCCTAAGGGACCGAGCAAATGTATGACAGGTAATTTAAAAATAACGCTTAATTTTATGTCTTACTGCACAAATCGTTTTGTTTTTTTCTTCTGTGGGGACCAGAAGTGACAAATTTTGATCCATAGTTGGTAGGTAGCAAAGTTTGAAAAATTATACTTATATTTGAGAAACGAAAAATTTGCAACCATCCCTCTCCTGGAAAAATTCATAAAATTTTATATTATATTTCAAAATTTTTACATTATCTAAACCTTTCAAGCGTAAAATTAAAAGCGGTGTGCGCAATATTAATATTTCAAATCTCTTTAATTAAAACAAAACAATTAATAACATACAATAAATCAAATGGCCAGAATTAAACTGTAAATTTCCAAAACTATTACGAACGTTAACTTTATTAATCTTTATTAGTTTCGTAATAATACGTTGCTAAATCGAGACTGGTTTGATTTATACCGAGCTGATAGACCAGTCCGTTGAAATATCCTTTAGTGTCGAATTACAAGGCCATGAAAACTTATTTCTGCTACAAGATATCTACGGATCTGTGGTTGGTATTATTAAGCGTATAACATTATTTTATTTAGAACTGCGTATGAATAAAAAACGGGTAATAAGAAATGGGGTTATACAGGTAATTATAATATGTATAAAGTTTCAAAAATACTTGTAGTTTTTTTTGGGGTGTATTTAACTTTATTTTTTTTTATATACCTATATATTTAAATTTTACATATATAATCAAAAAATATTTTTATATTAATTATACAAAAGATAAAAGTTTTGCATAAATAAATATTTGGTAAAAGTAGTCCATTCTAAGAGTTTCTAGATAACCTTGATAATGTTTTAAATTTTCAAAGTCATTACTTTCTATTATGAACTTTCTATTAATTTTATTAAAGTAATTGAATTATTTCATAAGTGAAAGTGTTTCATGCAAGACTAACTTTAAGAATGACTCGTGACGAATTCAATTGAAAAAATAATGCGAACATTTTCTGCATCGCTACTCTTAATTAATGATTTTTCTAAATATTATTTTAAACTATTTTTCATAATATATTTTTGCATCAAGAATAAATGCGTCAAACATTTTATTTTATACCGAACAAAATATCTCCTAATAAAAAAATTGTTAAGCTTATAACTTACCATTTTGCCGTTTCCCGCAAAAATTTTACACTAAGAACCAAAAAAATATTACTCAGGCACCACAGAACTAGCACTAGAGTACCCGCACAAGTACAGTCGGTCACAAAAATCACGGGAAGAACAAATCACAAGCGAAGGAGCAGATCACTGTCATACAGATATGTTGTAAAATCGTTTGTTTCGTTATCTATATATAAAACATGTCTGTCCTGTCGTCTGTCACAGTAGAGAGACGGTCGTGGACTGAATATTCGGTTGAAAGTGCGGTGTTTCGCCCCACGGTTACCGATTCAAAAGGTGTGCGTGTGCGCCGATCGCCGGACCTAACTGTCTTGATACTTGGGCATGAATTTTAATTCGATTTAAAAACGAAAGTGATTTACTATTTTGTACATAATTTTCTGCGAATGCACGTTTTTTATGGTAGATTATTTTGTTGTGAAAAAATTATATACTTTTTACTTTATAATTTTTTACTTTAAATGAACGAATTTTGCTGTCTAGTTCATAAGAAAAACTGGAGGAAATTGAGGCTACGTCACTGAGGCGACTTCTATGTTGCAAAAAATATATAAATTGGAAATAAATATCAAAGGATTAGGTTACAATATACCTGCCTACTATTTTTTATTTGTATAATTTGTATATTATTATTTGTTTAGGTAATTTAATTATCAATAAAATTTATTTAATACGTAATATAAAAAAAAAATATGAATATCGCAGAAATCATCAACACTACGGCACATTATCAACAAAGAACAACAGCCATAACTCCACATATAGGTACACTAAAAATAAAAAACAAACAAAACAATTATCATAACTTAATAATATAACACTCAAGTTTAGTTGCGTAATTCAGAAAAACGTTAATCATGAATTATTGAAAAAGCAAGAAATTGGTTCACGAAAACTCAAATATCATATAAAAACAGACCAATTTATATCAGTGTTATTGTTTAACCGTTGAACCAAAAAATACACTAAATGATTTGCAAATCAATTTCAGTTTCAAAGTAATTTCTCTAAATAATAGAACGGTTGTAACTCGTACCAAGGATAAGTTATGTCGAAAGTTCTTCAACTTATTAACTTACATCATTCGCATTCACATATGGGCCCAGGTCAGGCCATAAATTAGGGCCAGCAATCGCCAACATCGGATTGAACGTGGTTTACGACCTTAGCCTACGAGTAAGTTACTACTTCACGGTGTTGATCGTAAATGAATCTAAGAAAAGAATTGTAATGTCTGCAAATATAGAGTAGCGGGGTTTCAAAACAAAAAAGCACATTGAAAGGGAATATTGATGACTTAATCGAGAGTTTAATTTGCTTAGTTTGATGATAAATATGTCGAGGGTTTTTTTTAAGTTCTTAATTTAATATTATTGATGGTAGAACTAATAGCTATACCCTACCGCTGTAACGACTAAGACTCAAAGTTATAAATTGTAATATCGTTCAATAACTACGGAGAATAAAATTTCCTGCCATTTCACTTAATTAGTGGATTACGACAGATTAATATGTACTCTGGCATAAATTAATTGTGAGTTCAAAAACATTTTGATGGTCCCTAAAGACTTTTTAAGTGAGCGCGCTGTTTTCACTAATCCCTTTGAGAAATTCAGCACGTAACTCTAAACTGCTGGTTAAAGAGCCATTTTCTTTGCTAAGATCAAAATACTTCGTTTGAGAAGGATTTTCAAACTTTTTCCTTTAATTAAAGACGAGTTTATTTTCAGCTAAAAGGTTGATTAATTAATTTTGTATTTCTTATATTTGTTTATTCAGAAAATAGCTTCATTTTATTTTAATAGAATTTATAGAAGTGAAAACTTTTATTGGACTCCAGAGAATTTTGCGTTAAACAAAACAAAGTAGGTATACCTATACCATACGTTTGATTAAAAAATGTTGTTAAGGCATTGGACTTTTTGAAATTATTGTTACTTTTATAACCTGGATTACACACATTTGAAACGCAAATAACAGTTAACAAAAAAAATTATAAGTTCAAATATCACAAAAATCATTAATCTTAAAAAGATGAAAGGAACTGAGAAGCCGTCAATATGTGTGAACCTAAATTTTTATACAAGAACCTTAACTATTAAATATCAAGATTGTCCGAGCGTCAATACGTTCAAGTTTTCGATATTATTGAGATTTTTACACACCTTTCCTTTCACCCCGTATGAGCGTGAGCTTATGTGTATGCGAGAGAGATAGACTGTCATTTTATTCACTCTATTGCAAGAACTTCCTCGATTTAAATACCATGCAACGACAAGACTTATGTATCACCTATATTTAGTTACGTGCAAAACCTATGTTTGTAGCAATAAAGAAAAGAAAAGAAAGAAAGAAAGAAACGTTTATTTCGCCGTGGTAAAAAAAAAAACAAAAAAACAAAAGAACAATTCAAAATATAACTTAAAACTAAACAAAATTAAATTAAACAATTTTACTGACATAAAATAAATAAATAAAATAAATCCCACGGCGAAAAAGGACTACGCTCAGCGTACTATATCATAGCACAACACTGGAATTCCCTGTATCCTATCCTGGATACTACGGACAATAAAAAGAGGAAAAGCACATCCAGACCGAGATCATCAAACTGCCTCACTACGACCCATTGACCGTTTTTCCGACATAAAAACTGTTGCGAAAGAACTTGCGTACTTACTTATGTAAATAGTGGATCCGCCCTCGCTTCGCTTCGGGAAATCTATGCTGAAACGAAAGTAAAAAAGGAGGCTAACATACTCTTTAATATATCAGTTATCCGCCAGTAAAGGTCCCGTGAAAATTGGTCCAGCCGTTTCAGAGATTAGCCGGATCAAACAAACAGACAGATGGACAGACAGACAATTTTTTTAAATGTTATATTGGTATGTGTACCGACTATACATACGTATGCATAATGGTAAAAAGCGGTTATTCTAATGTTACAAACAGACACTTCCATTTTTTTTTGTTGTAAGGATTTGAAACATAAAACTGATAAAGTATACCTAACAGGGCATATTGATAATGGTGGCTTCAATTGAAATTCGATTCAGGGAATCATTTTAATGTATATCATTACACGTCAATTTTAAGTGTACCTACCATAATTTTTTTAATTTATAATTTTTTTAAATTATTTTTTTCTTTCTTTTTCGAATAGGCATTTAAACATGGAGAATAAATGGCGAAAGGTTCAGTAGACCATCCCAGTATTGGCAAAACAGAGTAAAAAATTTCCAATAGATTCTTACGAGGAAAATCCCCAAAATCGTCCCCTAGTTTGTAAGCACCTCTAGATAGTTAAACTGTTAACTATCCAGCTTCCTAATATAACGATTGGATATCGGTATTTAAAAGTCAGTCAGTTCCCACTTACGAGGTCTCTTCTCAAAGAAGCCTCAATTGGTGTCAGAGTATAAGGAAGTAAAAACTTCGTGATAGGGCAAGCTAGATACGAAACAAGTCTCGTACAGTAAATCGACCCTTCCTACGAATATTAACGCCGCGTAGTATAACGTCACCCGTGATTTGGAATTGACGAAACGATTGACTGAAGGAACATGTATTAACATGTACTAAAACTGCCGTTCCTGTCATAGCTAGTGTAGCGACGTTCCGACGTTAGCAAAATTATTTATTAATAGCAAAATTATAAATTATTGTTGTCTCTTGACGAAAATAACAAATATTTCATTTTGAAAAGATGTGGTCCAATAGTTTTTTTTTTTGGTTCTAGCGTTATTTAAAGTGGGTTTTTTTTTGTGAAAATTATATTAAAAGAAAATTAGTAACATATTTTGGACCAATACTATAGTTATTATTATGTGCCAGCCAAAAAATGTGCTACATTATGCATTACCTAATCCACATGAACGTTTTTTTAATAGGGCACCAAAACTGTAGGGTCAATAACCTTACTTTTATTTTACTACAAAAATCCTACCCGGACCGTACTGAAAATGAAGCTTCACTTGAATGCAGTCAATCAATTTGCAAAATTTTCCAAAAAAGCGCAAAATTGCCCTCATCCCAAAAATCACGAAATCGCCCACAGTCCCTAGTACTGGGTAGTTTTACATAAAAAAAACTTGTAACCTTAAAATATTTAAATTACTAAAATTTTTTACGACTTAATATTTAAAATGTTAAATACTATGGCTTAACATAGTATATATTTTTACAATTTTTAAAATCATTACATTAAGAAAATATTAATGTTCGTCATTGCAAAGTTACGTCGATCAGAAAAATTTACAATTGTCATGAAGATCAAGCTATATTGTACTGGGTATAGTAAACATTTAATTTTATATCAAATAACAAATTTTTTGGAAATCAAACCAAAATTATTGACCGTACAGCTTTGGCGCCCTAATAAAAATATTTAGGTGTAACCTGGGTGTAACATAATACAGCACATTTTTTTCATCGATGATTTCTTATGCTGTTACCGTTTGCCGTTACGTGACTTTACACTTAACCATTGTTTTTTATCTACGAGTATAATATTCCAAACACTGAGTGTAATAGTATGCATAGAAAAAGGATAATATAAAAAACAAATTCGTAAAAACCCACGACAAATGAAAAAAATATAATCGAAAAAAAATAAAATCCCCCGACTCAGGGAATATAATTATTAAGCCAAGAAAATCTACTCGTATTGGGGGCTGCCGTTACCTGCCTTGAGTTGAATTTATGGGAATAGAAAAATCATATCGGGTACATCGGAAACACAATTACGTAAAAGTCACTGCCAATTTTAAAAGGCAGCTCTCGGGGTGTTTTCTTGGTTTAATAATTATATTCCCTGACTCAGGGGATTTTAAAATTTATTTCTTTTTTTTTTCGATCATACTTTTTTCATTCGTCGTGGGTATTTTCAAAATTTTTAATTTTGTTTTTTTATTAGTTTACATACCTACTTCAACAGTCACCAATTAAACTTTTATCCTACTAATCCTACTGTCCAACTTATCATACTCGTACTTCTTACAAATAGTATAAATGTGAAAATTTGTAAAGATGTTTGGATATTTATTTATTGCATCCAGGAATAGGATATACGATAGACTTTATTCTGATTATAGGTTCCCGTAGGATAATTCCAATATATTTTTAACAACTTTTCCGCGGGCAAAGCCGTGGACATCGTCTAGTTTAAAAAAACAAAATGTTTACCATTGTAAATTTATTTGAAAAATTCACTTTTTATGATCATTGCGTCTGACTACAATGACTATGAAGAGTATATAACGCAAGTACAATGTTTTAATTCGTCACAACGGGGTGTTGTTTTTCTGCTAGGAGTACTCGTACATCTATTTTTGCAGTACTTTGCACAATCAGAATCCAATGTACAATCTATGCAGTTGTTCCCACCTGCAAATTATTATAAAATATTATCACCATCATCATCATCATCATCATCTTACTATCCTACTTATATTATAAATGTGAGAGTTTGTAAAGATGTTTGGATGTTTGGTTGTTTGATGTTTATCCCTTCTTCACGCTCTAACCGTTGAACGGATTAAGCTGAAACTTGGTACACAGATAGGTTGCATCCAGGAATAGGACATAGGACATTACATTTTATCCCGATTATAGGTTCTCTTGGGATAAATCCCATATTTTTAAAACTACTCTTCTGCGGGCGAAGCCGTGGGCAACGTCTAGTACTTAAAAAAATGTTAACTGACTGACAGACACGCTACAGTCTAAACGGGTAGACCTGGAAGCATGAAACTTGGCACAGAGGTTTCTTATAAAGCGTAGGGGAGCACTAAGAACGGATTTTTGGAAATTCACATTTTAAGGGGGAAGGGGGTGAAGCATTGTATGGAACTTTGCAAATTTTGAAGCTAGCAATGTGAAAATTGATATTTAGGTTTTCGCAGAGGGTTTTCGTTAATAAGCTAAGAAGAACGAATTTCAAAAATTTGGGTTTTTTAAATCATCCCTTAAGGGGGTGAAAAGCGGTTTGAAAGATTGTATGAAAATTAAAAAAATTAAAGCAAGCCGTTTGAAAATTCGTGTTCGGGTTTATGGCTGAAGGGGATGAAAAACCTAGTTCCTAAAAACCTAATTGTACTAAACAAAGGTTCCTTGTGAAGCATAGGGAAGCACTAAGAACGGATTTTTTAAATTTCAACCTCTAAATATGTATGTGAAATAGATAGGGGATTATGCATTTTAAGAAACTTTGTTAATTTTGAAGCTAGGTTTATGAAAATTGATATTTAGTTTTTCGAGAATAAGCCAGGAAGTATAAATTTATAAGATTTTGAAAAATCTACCCCTAAGTGGGTGATATAAGGGTTAAAAGTTTGTATGAAAATAAAATAAAAATTAAAGCAAGCAGTTTGCAAATTCGTTTTTGGTTGAAAGGAATGAAAAACCTCATTCAACTTTTTTTAAATCAACCCCCTCAAGGGGGTAAATATTACCCCTAACAATAGTATTGAGATCGATGGACCTCGAAAAATGAAGAATTGAAGAAAGATTTCCTTATGAAACACCGGGGTAACACTAAGATTGAATTTTTGAAATTAATTATCTACAGAGGTGACATAGGGTTTGAAGTGTTGTTAGAAATTTCGTTAACTATGAAGCAAGGACTTTGAAAAGTGGTATTATAAATAAGGATTTAACACTGCTATTTCAAAATTTGTAGAAAATCAAAACCTACGTAAATAACTAAAGATCTTCGTTTTACCATTTGTTAGTTTCAGTCCCTGCCACATTAGTTTTAGTCATTATATATATGGTAAACTATCATTTCCGCTAGCAAAGCTGCAGGCAACAGCTAGTAATTATACATATACAAAAAAAACTTACAATAAAACACTTTTGTTATTTGTAACAATATACATAATAATAATAATAGAAGACCGGATATTTTATCTCTTATACTTTAGTCGACTCCTTAGTCTTTCACATTAGGTACTCCTGACCTTCAATTTTCATGTACCTTTAGTAAATGTTCTTCATAATTAAGTATCTCGAAATCAGCACCAAGTATAGGGATCATCTGTGGCTCGAAACCATTCTTTATCCCTCTAAAATACCTCACAATTTTTTATTGATATATGTTCAGCTGCTTAGGAGGAATCCTAATATAATGTATATTAAGAAAATATTTATATGTATATTAAGATTTGCTAAATATGTTGTTTTGACGTCCCGAATGGTTCAACAGTTACCATGCCGAACGATTCCGGACGTTTGCTGTTAGCTTTAGAAACAACAGCAAGTCAAAACTTGGAATTTTTTATTGCATTACGTAATAAAATAAATTACATCATTGCCACTATCAATTTCTCCAAGTGGTCTGCGCCAGCAGTTTTCATGATTCACGCGTGGTCAACTGCCACACACGAGTAGCTTAAAGCTGTTGATAATTATTGAAGCTATCGGCAACAACTGCTTGTCAAAAACGACCGTCCATTTGTTCACATTCCAATGAATTTAATACATAAGAATACGACTGAAACTAGTAAAATGGGTAATCTAAATAAACGAGGGTATAGTCTATTATTTGACACTAGCTTTACAACCGCGGCTTCGCCCGCGTTAAATTCGGTTATATCACGCGACACCCTTTTTTTCGTGATAAATAGTATTCTATGCCCTTTCCCAAATTCAGTTCTATCTTTATAACGAATTTTATCAAAATCGGCTCAGTGGTTTAGATGTGAAAGCATAACAGACAAATAGATAGACAGGCACACAGACAGACAGAATTACTTTCGCATTTATATATTAGAAGGGAAGTAGATATAATGATCATAGGTGGCATGTCTATTCGTTCGTTGATTATTTGCAAAAAAAATTATGTTGTACGTACACAATACGTCGAGCATCGAAAAATCTGGACGCTCCTCAGCGTGTATACTGAACGTGAACACCGCTATACTGATCAGCAACAGGAACAAAATCTTCATCATGAATTGGTTTTTTCCAACGCAGCTACTGAAATCCGTACTTAACTGGCAATTCCTTCCTATATATACTGTTTATTCTCCACGCTGTCAATCTTACATTACCATAGTAATTACAGAATATTTATGATCAAATATTGCTTCTTTTTAATTTTCACGCTCATATTGGCATCGTTTAATTTGTAACTGACAACTGTAGTAATTCATGATTTCTGATAAGGTTAAAGTGAATTTATAATTTAGTGGCTTAGTAGCACTGCGTCGTTCTACAAAAATTTTTATCTAGGTCTCCACAGGAACATAACGGTTTCCCATGATAATAATTTATATCTTTATTTTAATTATTTACTCTACATTAATTAATTATTCTACATTAGACCCTGTATATAAAATACAATTATGCCTACTTGCATAATAAATAGGTCTTGGTCAAACATGAACCTGTTGTCCTCAACCGTTTCTAAGGATAAAAATATTTTTAGGACTACCTCATTATGTCAGATTTGAATATGCCAAGCTTCTTTTAAATCAGGCCAGTGTTTTCTAAACAGAGGCTTAAAAATATAGGTAATAAGGCTCAATAAAGATTAACTTTTACCTGTTATCTTTCAGAAACAAAGGCTAAAAACTATTCTAAAATTGACGGAAACTATCTCCAAACCCGTAAAACTTGTTGATGCATAAATATCCATACCCAATATTATTACTTTCAGAGCAGAAAACATACAGCCCCCAACGGATTTTCTTTTTTCAATAATTATATTCCCTGAGTCCGGGGTTTTAAAATTTTATTTCACTATTTTTCAATTATACTATTTTCATCCGTCAGGGGTATTTCCAAATTATTGAATTTTGTTTTTCATTGTTAGCTTCAAAATTGGTGAAGTATCAAATAGCGCTAAATTAAAAAATAAATTCATATTTTGTACCTTTTGGGGACTTTTTAAAAACCCTTCCTCCCTGGCTGCCATGTTATCCATTTATTTAAATCGGTCCACTCTATCAAAAATTTTGTATGAAACTTATCTAACTGAGGTAACAGCTCACGTGGTCAGCGATATTGATTAAAGATTTTCAAAATACCCACGACGGCTGAAAAAAAAGTATAATTGTAAAAGAATGAAATAAAATTTTAAACTCCCCCGACTCAGGGAATATAATTATTAGACCTAAATATTTATAATAATCTTGGTTTGAGTTCCAAAAAATAAATATTTTCTAATATAGGTATAACAGCTTTTATGACTTATTGTTAACGACCTACTTTAAAAGCGAATAAGACGCTTGCCACGAAAAAATAAAATAAAATTGTGGAAAACATTGTCGTGTCAACCGTTGTTAATGTCAAAAATTACATTAATTGTTCGTATTAGTTCACATTTTTTGTTATTCATTGAACCAGATGTGGCCATTATGTTCGAAATCATTTATTTAGCTACTTCTATAGTAAACAGACTTTAGAAAAGACTGAACCGCATCACTTATTATTGCTTTTGTTCGTCATACATTTAAATCTTGCTATTGGTTCCTCTCTTATTCTATTATTAGATACTCAGTAGGTAGTAAAGAAAACCTTTTAGTTCGCTTTTTTCTTTTCGTATGGTTCTTTTGTTACTTTTTAAATCACCAAGTACTTTATTTTTCGTATATGGTTATTTTCGATATTTAAGTACATTATAATAGATTTAGGGTCTGTTTCATAATCGATAAGTAAAGATGTCAGTAGTTATTTATAAAGTAAGCTACTCAGAGAGTAAATCCTTCCGTTAACTCTCTATACGTTTCACAATCATCCGTAAATTAAAGTGAAATTGTGAAACGCAATTTACTGGTTTACCGTGCCAATAACTTCAAAGTAGCTTACTTAGAACTTTACTCAACGATTGTGAAACAGGCTCTGAGTCTATTGAAGTTCGTGCACATTACTTTTTTGTTACTTGGATGTTGTAGGTAAGTTGTTGAAAATAAATAGTATTAAGAGTTCTTAAACCTTTTTTTCTTTCTTCTTCTATCTATAACAGTATACCTACCTACATAAAAGAACGTCGTGTTAGTTACACCACTTACAACACAAGAACGGCTGGAACAATTCTTATTATTTTTGTTTTCTTGGATTTTTCTTTGTCGGTAATATGTATTAGAATAAGATTATCAAAAGACGATAAAAAATAAAAGAGGTAAACATCATAAAACGCTTAGATCACATTCATTCTGATAGTTCATGTTGATAGTTAATTGTCGAAACATAGTAATTCCATCTTGCTTAATTATATAGCAGAGTTGTATAGGTAGGTATAGGTATACATTATGTACATTAAATTGTCACAAGATAGCGGTGATCACGTTGATCAATCATTTAAATAATATAAATTCAAAGCGTATTTGTTACTGTCACTAACTTCTCCTAAGCTGCTGGACCTACTTCATTAAAAATTTAATAAAAAAGTACTATGTATGGTTCAGGACCATAGTTTTATCCAACAGACGCTGTTTAAGTAAAGATCTTCGAGGGATCAGTTAAGTTAATACTTATTGAAACGACGATATAGCAAAAGTTGTCCGATATATTGAACACTTATTAAAGGAGTGTAAAAATTGAAGACCAGGAGAAGGTAGGTACTTGATGTGGAAAAAAAATACAGACGAATTGAGAACCTCCTCCTTTTTTTGAAGTCGGTTAATAAGGGTTCGACTAAAATGTTATAGCTATTGAAAGGCCATCATTGTAAAAGCTGTTTAATTTGATAAGCATTTAGTAGATAACAGCATATTTTATGTGATAATTGAGAGCCCGAAGTAACTTATGTAAAGTTTCAACATTAACGGATCAGCCGAACTTAGAAACATTGAATTAATGTCTGAGCCAAAATTGTTTAATATGGCGTGTATTTACTAAAAGTACGTCAAAATTTAAGTACCGGACTATCTGACGAGGACCTTTAAGGGCTCAGCCAAACTATCAGAGTCATCAAATGTTATAGTAAAAGCACGGTGAAGGAAAACATCGTGAGGAAACCTGAGACTTGTCACCTGAGAGTTCTCCATAAAGTGTTCAAAAGGTGTTTGAAGTCTGCCAATCTGCACTAGGCCAGCGTGGTGGACTATGGCCTGTACCCCTCACATTGTGAGAGGAGACCCCAGCCCAGCAGTGGGACAATTATGGGTTGTAACTGACGTGGAATATTAACGGATCGGCGAAAGTTTTAAAATATTGAATTGACGTCATAGAATAAGAGATTCAATATGAACATTAGTAGTATATTATTGGGCATTCTGCCCCACTTGTATGCTCAGGCGTTCGCCTTCGCATCGTGGGGCAGATTG
>LGAG01000229.1:134613-150280 GCA_001278395.1 Lerema accius
AATCTTGGCACTACTTTTATTTTAAAAAAATATTTAGAAGTATACAGAAATTTTAACATTAAATTATTGTTTATTCCTTAATTTTTTTTAATTTGTGTCTGTCTTATTTTTAAATCGATAATTACAATAAAAAGATACTATAAGATTGTTTACTTTTTAAATCACGACGAAAAAAACGAGGTATGGTATCTAAAATGGTCTATAACAAAATATACGAAGAGTAGAGTCAATTGAGTCTTTTTTTCTGTTACAAATAATATATCATTTCCATTTTTTAATTGATAGCGTAAAAGTACACGATGGTGATTTTATGTCAATAATGTCCATGGAAAACGATAGCCACATGCCATCCCATAGTTTGGTAGCTCGTTAGCTGTATCCATAATTAAGTAATATTTTATTATGTCATACAAAAATCCTTTAAAAAGCATTTTTTATCGTGACCAAAACCATAAATTACCGCGAGAATATTGGGTCTGTACTGGCAATAACTTGTGCAGCATCTGCGACAGAATGTAATATGTCGGCAACTTAAATGGTTACATACATATTGACATTAAAAGCTTATTGATAAGTTGGTAGGTAAGCAAGGTTTACTTGCGTAAAGGCCGTCAATGGGTTTTTGATATTTTGAATACTGCAAAATTATAAAATCCTTCAGTTAACTTACAATCGCATGGTGCAATCTTATTCACAGATTTAATCAAAAATAAACTACTATATTTTTAATCCTTTTCACAGACAAAACTATGAGTCTTTCAAAATATGATCCAGTCTATATTTTCCAGCATTGCAGCTTTCTTTAAGTAACTGGTTGTATGATTTACATGTGAACGCTGCGCCGCGTATCGGCGATAACTCAACATAGCGAGTGTGTATAAGAGCCAACCGTCGCACATTGGGGGAGAACCAGATGGTCCTCATTTTGAATTTATACAAAAACCCTCAAATCCCAGATCGAGAGCATTGTAGCGGAAAAGATTTGAATTCAACTTTTCACATATTTAAAAGTTTGCCAGTGTTTTTCGTGCAGGATTTAACAGCAAATTTTTACGTCATGATAAACTTACTCATAGTAGGCAGATACGATTACCATTCTGGTTGTTTTCTGAAGCTTAGTTAGAAGCCATATCAGGTATCCCTAGGCTTTGGGGTTGTAAAACTATTTTTTTAAATAGTTCTTCGATAAGTTATTTGGAATCTGTGTTAAAGTACCTACTCTGATAGACTATATTCAAGGGATAATATTGTGAAAAACTTCTGCCCTATATTACGTTGCAAAACGCTATCAGGGGTTAATAATTTTCCTTATTTCAAACATAATGTAAGTAAAAGGCAGTAATAGCTGCTTGTTTTGCTGACAAATTGAATTATTATCACGAATCTATACTAATAATAATAAAGCTGAAGAGTTTGTTTGTTTGAACGCGCTAATCTCAGGAACTACTGGACCGATTTGAAAAATTCTTTTAGTGTAAGATAGTCCATTTATCGAGGAAGGCTATAGTATAACATCACGCTAAGGTGAATAGGAGAGGAGCAGCGATAAAAAATGTTGCGAAAACGGGAAAATTACGCGGCCCCGCGGGCGATTTCTAGTCATAAATATGATTATAAAAATAGTAGGTTTAAAATCGCTGTTGCCAGGATAACGACGGTGGCAAAATGTCGGTGATAGATATGCAGCTGAGCCACACCCAGGTCCTACTACGCTCGTCGTTCTGCAGGCGAGTCCTCTCCTACTGCTTCATCTTGGAGAGGGTGGAAAGCTTGATAGTAAGTTGTTTATACGCTTGCTGCCGTAGATTCGTTCATAGAAAAGCTACGAGTATATCAAGCAATGAAGTCTCATTAAAGACAGGCGCAAATGTCCGGATTTCTTTTAGAAAATTAGATTCTTAATTCAAATTCCATAATCTATGAGCTTGGCAAAGAAGTCCAGAATTTGTCAGATTAAATGATTTTTGAATTTCGAATTTTGAATTTTACTTTCCATTCAATAAATAGGATACAAATGTACTCAGTGACTCCATTCTTTTCCTAGGTGGAACACCAGTGGGAAAACTTCGTGTTCGCTTTCGCTCCGGAAGGTTGGCGCGCTAGATACCATATTTACTCACCGGGGATGAAAGCTGGTGGGGGGCAGCAACACCGACCTGGATTGTCCAAAAACGGTGAGCTTGGGAGGAGTTACAACTGGATTTCATTATAAAGGAAGATTATACTCGTATCTGTGTGTGAATAACAGCGTGAAATGTCTGTTGAAGATCGTGTAGTTTAAACGAAATTTTTGGGGAACAACGAATTTAAAGTCGGTGTTATACAAGATGATGTAAGAATTGGGATAATATTCCTCTATGGAAATCATAGAAGAATAAAGAACCTCACATATGAGACCTACATGACTCCTGAAAATACTTTTGTACATTGGACATGACCTATAGTCGAAGAAAAAATCTGTCACAACCAAAGACACCGAAAAAAGTTCGACACATAATTAAGAAGGTTTTGAGATAATGAGAACACAAGGCACATTAATTAAACTTATTATATAAGAGAACTATCATTGTTATTTTTTCCCACTCACGGCGGATAGTAACATGTGCCTACATCTACTAGTATCTCAAACTTGTAGGTGTATTATAATGTTATCATTCAAATCTAGTTTCTGTCTCAAATAAGAATAGCATAACCCGGTAGACGTCCGTATTCTATATTATTTTCGTGTTTTACTGCGAATTAGTGGAGATATATAAAAAAACGCTAACACACTCATACCCCCCCAGTAGGATTCCCTGTGTCGCGGGTCATGGACAACACAAATAACACATCACTAACACCCATGACCCGAGAACAAACATTTATTTGTTACATAAACATCTGCCCCGGCCGGGAATCGAACCCGGGGTCACTCGCTTCGCAGGCAGGGTCACTATCAACTAGGCTTCGGGGTCGTCAAAAGATAAATAGCCTATACCACTGTCCTTAAGGAATCTCATCCATTGTATACAAAGTCCATATTACTCTCACTAAGGGGACGAATTCTATAAATACCGCATTATCTTGAAATTCTTCAAATAATTTGGGCTGTAGTGCCTGCCAAAAAATTTACTTACTACATAAAAACATACTCTCTTCTTAACCTTAGGTAAAAATGGATTTAGAATGCTAAGCCATAAACATAACTCTTTTTTATATCCAGGTTGTTACCTCGTTCGGTTGTACTACCTGGGAGCGTGGCGCTGTGTGTGGGTGAGCGACCAGGTGCCAGTAGACGCCACGGATTCACCACTCCTACCGTTTTCACCACTTGTCACCAATCCACCGAAAGCTGGAGCAAAGTCGACGCCGCTAGTGATCTCGCCTTATGTGCATCTGTGGCCCTTGTTGCTATGTAAAGTAAGTCTGAGCGATTTTTGTGTAATCCATACTTATCTATACTAATATTATAAAGCTGAAGAGTTTGTCTGTTTGAACGCGCTAATCTCAGGAACTATCGGACCGATTTGAAAAATTATTTTAGTGTAAGATCGTCCATTTATCGAGGAAGGCTATAGGCTATATAACATCAATAGGCTATATAACATCATTAAGATGAATACATCGGACTCGCACACAGAGTGTTTACCAACTTTTTTAGAGTTTAAATTATATTATGTTATTTATAGGTAAATGAGAAGTAAGAAAATTTTCTATACTAATATTATAATAATATAAAGCGGAAGAGTTTGTTTGTATGTTTGTTTGAGAGCGCTAATCTCTGGAACTACTAGAGCAATTTGAAAAAATCTTTTAATGTAAGATAGTTCATTTTTCGAGGAAGGCTATAATATAGGCTACACATAATAACATCACGCTAAGATGAATAGGAGAGGAGCGGGAAAATTACGCGAGTGGAGCCGCGGGCGATTTCTAGTCGACTTATGAACCATCCTCACCGACAAAAAATTCTATCACAGATTAGTTGTTGCTTTTTGAGGGATAGAATCCTTAAACGCATGAAACCACATACTCGTAAAGTAGGAAGCATCAGTCATGTCAGTCTGAATCAAGTCAGGAGCGAGTTGAGTATTAACAACGTGAGTGGCTTCCTTGTTGGGGCTCCGAGCTTCGGTAACAAAGTACTGCTCCGGTCCCCTTCGTTACAGTAACACTCAACTATTGCGTCTTGTCCCTCCTCGGAAGGAAAGTGTACTAGAAAGAACGGAGATGTATAGGGAATGGATACGACTAAATATTTTTGTCGATAAAACGTCACTAGATGCAATAATAGGAAGGTACATTGTTACTATGTCTCCGAAAATCCGAAAAAGTGGGTCCAGTGCTTTGCTTTGACAAACGCATAAAACAGAATATGTTAGAAGTGTTTTTTTTTATAAGACTTCCGACTTTTGTATCGTATTGCTTAACATTATTCATCAGGCGTTTAAACACAATGTCTAAATCATTCCAGTCATACAATCTAGATAAAGTATATCCTATCATTTCTTCGTATATGCGTATGATCACAAAGAATTAATTTTATTTTATTATGAAATCGTTTAGAACCATCAATCACATTATATCGCTTCAATAATGTCACTTCCATTACATTATAATGAAGCGCCTACCGTTTAATCATTCTCACTGCGTGAATGTTTAATTGCTAATCAAAATTAACAGGCGCTGTTGAAGTTGGCAGCTCCTGACATGAATTCGGACGAAGACCTAGATTGCTGGGAAGACGAACTGTTACCCGAATTTGATATACAGCACGCCCTCACTGGGGGGATGAACTTGACTTATCATATCACTGGTGAGTTGCCCCGAGTGGGGTGGATGATTTATGTTCAGTTCGCTGCGATGCCAATTTTCGCTTCGTTTAACCGCTGGCATACGCTGTAGTGGTTAGACCGGATTTGTTTTGAAGGAAGGATATTACTTTTTAGGACTACGCTTTTGTAGATGATATTTGCAGCTTACATTAAAATTATGAAGATAATACAAACGGCTTGGCACTGATTGATTGATATTTAAATTTTTAGTGTCAATGATTTCAAGAGATCACACAAATTAAGAAGATGATGTTTACATAAGCCTACTCTGTAAAGAGTTGTAAAATTAATTTATTGCACTGATCATGTAAACTTCAATGTCGTTTCTAAACAGCTCGTTAACAAAATGTTCTAACTAAAAAAGTTCAGCCGTGTATCACCTTTACAAAATCCTCACGATGTTCAAAATTATGGCATCATCACGGTTACATGAGGCCACCATAAAGCCATACGTATTATACCTAACTAATAAATTATAATACAAAACTAAGTAATGAAACACACAAAGCCTAACAACAGTAAGTACCTATCTACCTAACTTTTGATTATGGAAAGCTCAGATGATAAAAATTAAAATGCCGTTCAACAATTCGCCGACCCTCATTTCTCAGTGCTCGGGTCACAGTAAATAATTACGTCTCCATAAAGTGCATTTATAACTGTCGGTGCCTGCACAATAAATGCTAGCAATGCGGTGAACCCACTTCTACTTATTAGCCGCCATCAGGCGCTTAACAGAAATAAAACGAAACCGTCCCCTGGGAACTAACTCTGTTTGAAATTTCACCTTTATTATGGCACTTTGAACTTTGCTTGCGTTTTATTCCAAATTGTTTTGTTGGTTAAAAATAGATTGTAGGAAGGTTTTGGTTGGCTCGGAGGATTTATTAGAATTAGGTGGGTGCTTTTCTTGTTTTTATGTCATAAGCATGTAGAGGAAATAATATGAATCACTTTGAGGGTTAATTATATCCATGTGACCAGTATTATAATACCTTACTGTGTATTACATTGTTCTGTATGGTAACAAAACTATACATAATTATTAAGACGGTTGTCATCAAATGACGCCCACTTTTTCTTACGTATGTTTCCCCACTCATACACTAACCTCTACATAACAGATTCGGAAGAGCTGTGGGAACTTATAATAACAGAAGTGCCAGTGTTTTCTTGGGACGATGATGATGACACCATGACGAGTACCATAAGGTCTAAGAGCACGAAGAAACCAACCGCAAAAGAAGTCTCAGTTGTTAGGGTGAGAAGAATAATAATTTGTTTTGATAGTTGGAATTCAAGAGATCAAGATCATTAATAAACCAAATCGTTGATTGGGTAACTAAGCTTACCTATTATAGATATTGTTATGAACTAATGTTTTTCTATTAAAGCGTAAGTTAGAGTTTGCTTTGAGTATTAATTCCACCTTTTCTTGACCACTTTAAGTTAGCAATATAGTTAGTATTTTCGATGAATAGAATCTTACTTGTAATTTTTTCCTTTGGGTTAATTTTAGCGTACTTCAATGGCATCGTTGGTTATCGAGGACACCAAGAACTTCCCTCCATACGCCCTGCCTGGGATCACTCCTGGTCACGAGATGAGCCTCATTGTTACCATGGCCCGTGATCTTCCAATAAAGAAACCGCTGCCGGAACCAGGTTAGCTCTACTTTAAAACTAGGCGCTCATCTAGTCAGCCAGGCTACGACATCTCTATTATTTGAGGAATTCGTGGCTGCTTATGTGCGCGGGATCACATACAACGTCATATGGCTAGTCTGGAACTAAAGTTGTCTATGATCCAAAATTAAGTTATCAGACGAAACGCGTTTCTATGTTTAAATAAAAAATCAAATTGTAAAGTGGTATTTTAATGATAACCTTACTTTGGTAACCGATGACACTTGAAACCACTTTTGCTTGGATTCATTTATTGTTTTTAAGTTCAAACATGCTCATAGTCAAAAATGTTACATAGACCACTTTAGTTTCAGGATAGCTTTATGTTTGTGGCTGCCTAGAGCGTGCCTAGTCTTGAACTATACAATTTGAAGAAGCCTCTATATCAATAGTTTATCCATTACTATATCTTACAGGTGTATGGTTGGTCATACACGGAAAGCTTTAAGCAGTTGTGGTCACTCCGACTGCTATACGCGAGCAACTTGAAGTAGTCTGTTCATACAATTGCGTACGGCAACTGTTTTAAATTATCGGATTAGTCTTTTTATGTCCAGCTTAAGATACACTGAAAGTACCTGAATTAAATTTGAATTGAAGCAAAGAAATGTCAACGTTATCTGATTAGCGCGTATCTTCGAAATGCTAAAGATCAGTTCTTGATTTGCATCTGGTCTTCCTTAAACCAGTGCTACGACGCTAAGTTAAGATTTGGAGAATAGTTCAAACCACGTTCCCAGAAATCGTTCCCAATGCTTGAAGCATTTACCTACTCTACCATTTTAGACAACAGTTCAAACCACGTTCCCAGAAATCGTTTTACAACTACGGCGATGGTAACACCGAGGTCGTCAAAGAGTCATGCTACTAATAGCAAGTTGAGAAACTTTCATCTTGTGTGTGTTGCTAACTACACACTCGGGACTTGAATACTGTAGAGCAAACACGTGTGGCGACCGAACTTTCGTAGTTTAAACCCGTCTTGGTTAGGGCTGTTAGATTGACGAGGTTCTTCTGAATTTTTTGGACAATTTGCACAATGTCCGGAGTATATTTTAAGGTAGAGTAGCGCTGAAACAATGGCCAAAGAAAATGCTTATTTAATCAAAGACTAGAATTTACATACCAGGAATTTTTAAAAGTACAAAATAGTTGGTAAAGTAGCTTCTCATAAGAACAATGAAAAGAAGAAGTAGAAAACATTTTATACCATCAATGTACTAACATTTGATCACAAATCGATTGGCTAGCAATAGGAAAATAATGTTTAAAAATTCTGCGCGCATTTTCGTTAATTTCACTATTCTATTAGTACACTCTGTAAAAAATTCTTTCCCAAAATGAAACACAGAAATCTTATCCAAATAATTGTAGGTCCTGGTAACCCTAGACTTTGTGTACCTACATTGTACATGCGGATTGCGGATCATATCCGGTATATTCAAACTTGATGCGACTGGGATCTGCTGTTTCTATGAAGAGGATAGGTATTAGATCTCATTACTAAGCATTTCTGTATTCCATAATCGTCTTCCATTTCGACATTACCATGGGGCATAGTAGCAGAACTGCTGAAGAAAAAGTCAGTCATTGTGATTTTCTGTTAGCCCATGTAAGAAAATTAAATGTTTACCATTTTCATAGTCTTTAGGGTACGTTCAAGTAACGCAAAACGCCCTCCCCCATGTAACGCGCCGTTATGTTTTTGTTACGTACGTTACGTAACACTCAAATTGCCATATTTGCCTAAAAGTTGCCATTTTCCCGACCTAGTAATAATAAAACTATGTTACGTAACGCGTCGTTAAATCTACTTTCCTCCCGATATAACGCATCATAGCATTTTACAAGTCTCCACTTCCCCCCAAATTGCGTTAGATAATACTTGAACGACCTTTTACTACCCAACAATAAACTCGTAACCATAATAGCTAGTTACAAATTTAAAACTACGCGTAGAGACAGATCATCACACCATTAAAAGTTTTAAAGAGCTCACCGTTATTCTAGTACCTTGTTACAGTCGTTAGAAATATGCAGTAACAAGCATTTTTGAGATAATTTTGATATCATTATGGTTTGAGATGATCATTATTATATAAAGATTGATTCTATGGGTTCACATATGAAAACCAGAGGATGAAGAAACCTATCCTGGATAAAAGATAAGGCTATCTTGGTTTAGCTCATGATAAGACACTTGGAGTAATGTCATAGTGCGTTGTCAACGATTTACCGTTAAATTCTCTTACAACGTCTACAAATCCACGCGCTTTATCGCGGCTTAACAGTTTAGGATCTAGAGCTTGCTTAAAAGTGGACTCATACGAGTGTGTTAGTGTTACCGTTTATGCTTATTGTTACAGAGGTGGCATTATGGAAACACTACCGTTGGGTGGACTGGGCGCGAAGACATGGTCTATACGAGGCCTACGACTGTCCCCGGACGAGATTCCTGAAGGTCAACGGTCTGATGAAGTTGTCCCATGCACCACACTTGCTGGACGTACAGAGCAATGAGTCTGTAAGTTTGTTATTACTTTTTTAATGTTAAAAAAAAGAACGGGATTTGTTTGATATAGTGGAATTGTCATTTTGAATATTTTTCTTAATTTTGTGAGTGTATTTTGAGAGCTTTAAGGCTATATTTGTAATAAATTCAGAAGGTAATAAAAGCATTACCTCAGTAGGTAATTGAGACAGGAGATACGGAAATTCAGTTTTAAAGATTTTTTTAAGCTTAATTTTGTTTGCTTTTTTTATTTCTTTTAGATAACATACCAATTTCGTGAAGAAAATGATAAAACCAACCCAAACCCGCCGCCAGTGAGTTTTTTTTCATACTTTACTTTTATTTTTCAAGTAATACCAGTATAGTAGTAAGATTTTAAGCTGAACTTAAATACATTATATTGCAGACCAATGCCTTTTAGTTTTTATTTTTCTAGGAATGTGATTTCATTCAGATGTCTCAAAACTTCATTATTTGATTCATTTATCGTATTGCAGGTCAAAAAATTAGGTAAGGACCTAAATCGGTCAGCTACAGCCAACTCCACGCTGGCCCAGCAAACAAAGGAAGAACTTCGGGAATGGCTGCAGTATGCTGCGGTATTGTCTTTGATATATTATCGTTTTAAAGTCCCCTAACAGTTTCTTTTTTATTTATGATATTCTTTTTTTTTATCGTCTTACCATCTTCCCATCTGTTACAAGGTTAGGTGTATTAAATATTTATTTGAGGAGGGATCCGCTCTCAGTAGTGGTTGAGGCCAAAATGAAAAATGCTAAAAAACTAATAAAATTAAAGTGATAATTTTCGTAGATTCAAGAAGTAATAAAAAACATCAGCATCGTTTATTATCCTTCGATGTTTGAATTCACTTCTGTGGCGAGCAGTCCTCCTGTGAGGATAACGAAAGCGCCTCTCAACAAGGCATTGGATATTCCGGCTCCTAAGTTTTCTCCTCTGTACCTCCAAATCGATGGACCAGATGAGAACATCCTCAGAATATCGTTAAACATGCTTCATCCAAGAATTCTGATGAACACTGGAGTGCCTGTTGTGGATTACATAGAGCCAGCTCACATGGTTCTGGAGGTTTTCGAATGGTTTGTGGACTGCGAATTGCCCATGGCTAAAGCCTTTATCTCGACGAGAGGGTATGATACTGTCGAGGTCAAGTTTATGCCCGGAAGACATATCTGCAGGTAGGAAACTAATATGGAGTAAACATTTTGGAAGAATTTGTAATAATATTTCCAAATAACTCAGTCTCCAAAAGTATTCACAAGTTCAATAATATTCGTCCACAGTGATGTAGCTTTAGCGAATATGTTTTATAGATCATTCAGAAATAATTAATTCAGAATCAATTAGTACGTTTTTGTAAAGGATCAAAAACGAGAAATTTAGAAAATTTTAATCCTTGTGTTCTAGAGTTTGGGTCCATTCTCGCATGAATTGGCACTTATGTATGCTGAGTGAATCGACACTGCTTCTCGGCTCGAGGGATATTATCCAGTGCGCTGCCGTCAGAGAATGTCCCTGGGCTTCCAGATTCCTGTCCAACCTCAGCTCCTCTTTTAACACCTGGATCCGAATCAATAAGTCAAGTTCAAATATGATCTCGACAGACAGGGAATTTTACAAGTATGTCGATAACTTAATTACCTAAGTCCTTATTGAAGCACGTAGTTTATTTATTGCTTATTTTATAGATTGAATGATACGAGAATAAAAAAAATCCGCTAATATTCTTGTAAAACCAATACATAAAACCAAAAGTCATGGTAAATAATCGACCGATATCATTCACTCAGGTCCTACCAACCAGACTTAGAATGGAATATTGAAGAAACGAAATACGACAAAGCCTTACTACATTGGATGTTTAGACAAGCTCTTCAATCGTTGCTGTCAAAAAAACTAACCACGATAGAGTTTCGATCTGTCTGTCCTGTTTTAAGACGATACTTCTTAGACCCTGACTTCGGTTTGCCAGTCAAACCTCTTCCTCCGAAATCTTTGAGGGATGTTGCATTGATGGATCCATGTGATTGTCTCATGCCAGAAACTGAAGAGGTTGAAATATTTGGAGAACTGCTAGAAGAACAGGTAACTCATGATCTTCTTCTTTTTATTCTTCGTTTGTTTATTGTGAACTGTTGAAGAGACAATTTAATTATATAGGTAGGAGAAGAAAAGCCAATTGTGAGTCCATCTGTGATGGAACAACTTCTAAGTGCACCGGCAGATCCAACCACATCAAAAGTTTGTGAATTGGCAACTGAAGAGGTGCCATGTGGGGTATTGAAAGATGAGAGGGAAAAAATTATTCTTAAACATGAGGCCGCAACAGTTATTCAAGCGCATTGGAGAGGAACTTGGGCAAGAAAGTGCTTACATACCAATATTTTAATTTCACCTGACATTCTAAAACTAGTAAGTTTGTTAATTTTGTCGCCGGTAACGTCACTATTATAAAATTATATGCATTATGTAATTAATCTCTAATAGATCTTCTAGTTGTCAATTCCACCCCTGCTAGTTTACGTAGCATAGATTAGTGACGTCGTCAAAAGTTATCACTTTAGTTAGACGTACTATAGTACTCAACCCTCTTAT
The DNA here is from genome assembly GCA_001278395.1 of Lerema accius. NCBI lineage: Eukaryota > Metazoa > Arthropoda > Insecta > Lepidoptera > Hesperiidae > Lerema > Lerema accius. Next base: position 146,241 of record LGAG01000229.1, read on the forward strand.
TATTTAGGAATGGCATTAGCAATTAGTTGTGCAAAATACATAGGTACTTATTAGAAAGTACATAATATTTCTTATTACAGATAATGGACAACGCATTGGGAAATTTGGAATCTTTATCAGCACTGATGAATGAATTCTTCGAAATGTTTCCAAGTATTAAGCCAGCTTACTCTCTAGCGTCTGCTTTAACAGGACTTTATGGAGTGCAACAGCATAGCGGTGTTACTGCTGTCACTCCTAAATGCAAGTGGATTCCTTTCTTCCAAGGCGTATTCTATTGTCACAGGGCTGTAAAAGCCCATTTGGATGTTCAAAGCTCTCTTGCTCACAGTACATTAGATGTTTACGACAATGATACTGGAGAAAAAATGCCTCAAGTCTATAACACGCATATCACTTTCGACTTCAAACCGAATTTTCATGGGTAAGTATGTAACTAATCAAAATTCTTATGTTCCTAATTTTAAACTTTTTTCGCTTGTACATTTTCATCAACTTTTAAAGTATCTAAAACTTGCATCTCTTTGTCTTCCATTTCAACCTTCTCGTATGTTTGTAGAATGCCACCACTATCATTTAAGTAAAATTAATTCCATGAGGTCCTTTTTTAGCTTATTTATTTAGTTATCTTAGCTTCAATATAGCAAAGGCTTTCTTGCAGTATTTATAATTTACTATTCGTGTAGGTTCACCGTCATGGGCCATGGCTCCCTCAACCAAGCCGCAGGCGTCAATTATGATGCCCACTGGCAACTCACGATCCTGTCCTCCGTTGCCAACGCCTTACACGTCTGCGACAATGACATCGAGCTGTGTAAAGAAATACCATTACCACACTCCGCAAAACTTCATATCGATGAGATCTTCATACCGAATAGACGAAATATTCTCGGAGGGATTCAGGTTTCTGTAACTAAGGAAGATGTCATGAGTTTCAGAGCAGCCGCTACGTCGCCTGAGGTATTTTTTGACTTAACTTTTGTGTTTAAAGTTGAAATATTTTTATCTTTGCTCCAGTTAGGTCTCCTCTTTAATTGAATAAGATCAACGTCATAATTTACAACAGTGGGGAGTATTGGCAAACTTTACACGCCTTTTGTATCTAATCATGGTAATTTTGTCTGTAACTAATAAGTATCAAGTGTGCATGATTCCATGGAATATTTTTCTTCCGTAAGCAAGAAGTAATTCATTAGCAATACTCATTGAAAGTTGAAAATTTCGATGGCATGAAGAATTCTAACAGGAATCTTTATGAGACCAATCTTGTAACTACTACCATTGCGTAGTTTTTAGGCTCTTCCTATCCTCTACATTTGAGCTACAAAGAGATTTTAATGAGGTTAATAAAATGGCACTAAAATATTCACTAGTTGGAAATGGTGGCGATTTTAACCAGCAATACCCTCAATGGAGAAATCGAAGAAGTAGGTCAATGTGCGGGCAAGGGTGAGTTGTACTGGCCCTACATCAAGCTGGAGCCGATGCCGCGTATAGCCATCTCCTCTCCCAAGAAACAGTCCAACTCTCAAGCTAACTTGGGATCGGTAAGTTGACTTACTAACCGACTAGACTTTCCTGTTATTAGTGCTTTAATACACCTGTTCAATGTCTATGTGCAACGGGGTAAGGAGACACTGCAAGCTTGTTTACTATTGTCATTACATAAAGAGATTTATCAAGAGCAAGTTAAGATGAGTTTGACATTTGACATTAAGTTTGTTTGTATTTCGAAGATACCCTATGATGAATTCCAACAAATAATCCCAAATAGAGGACATTACGTCCATATATTTTTTGTTACAAAAAATAGAAAATAAGCTGTCACATCCAATTTACTTGTAAAAGACATTGATTTTATTTTAACAAATTTCATTAGAGACAGTACTTGCAGTCTTTTATCAAACAGCACTCTCGCAAATGAAATGCGAGCAGAATTTCGGCGCACATATAAATAATGTTGGGGTTCAGAGCCGGCGGCGTCTAGCGTGCGGTCGTGTTATCGAGGACGGCAAAAACGTCCCGCATGTTGCTTTGCTGGTAAATTAGGAATTTATTGCTAAGCTTGGAAAGTGTGAAATGTTTACTTGTTTACACGATATGTTAGAGTTGGTATTGTAAGCTAAATTTGACCAATATTACTAACAGTCTCTGCTTCGCTTCTTTAGTTGAAATATATGATATTTATAGTATTAAAGTTAACCATTTTTTGTCCTAGAGTATACGAGAATCTGTTCATGCAAGTGCTCGTTCGTTGAAAAATGTCAAAGTGAAACCGCCTCCAACAGTAAAGACTAGATCTGGTACTAAGGTAAGTTGTGGCCATCTAAAATCAATAATTCTTCTCTTCCAACATCGGAGTGCTACAGGAGTGTTTAAATTTTTGGAAAAAGTGAGTTACGTCTAACCATTCCTGTTTGTCATTATGCAAAATTATACCAATATTGTTGCTTCAGAGGATGAAACACATTAAAATAAGGCTACTTTAATACGCTTTAGCCTTGAAGTCACAAATAAAGATAGTCTGTCCGGTGATTTAGTTACAGGTAATTAAAGTGTTGACATCAAATACTTAACTGGGACATTTATTACCTTAACGATTCATAGGATTTTATGACCTGAGTAACAGAGTTATTACCAGACTGGACTGCCGTTCAAAGGGTCTTCGGTTCGATTCTCAGCGAGGTAGAAAAATTGAATGATGAAAGTTCTCGGTTTGGATGTATCTGTGTGCCCTTTGTCTACAAGCGTTGTCGATAAGTTTTATAATTTTTACTCCTCCTTGCATTTATATCCTGAATGTTGAAAGTCGTGATCTCTTCATAGATCACGTTGTCCCAGGCTATGTTGCGCTAACAGTGGAGGTTTGTCCACATTTTGGAAGGCTTTGTGAATCTTATTCTACAGTACGTCTCTATAGATTAGTACGGATTTGGTCCGACCATAAGACTACGTCCTCATGGCCTCTTCCCCTGGACTTTGCCGGTGATTAGGCACTCACTTTTCAAGTCCAGTCCAAGTCAATATGTCATCGTTCCAACGAGTGTTATGACAGGGTGAAAGCGCATACTTTATAAAACATCATTTTCCAGTATCCAAGTTTTAGTTTTTGAACCTTTTGCTGCAAAACTGAATAGTATGTAAATAAGATAAATTAGCAAGTAATTTAGCTAGTAAATCCCAGCAGTAGCATAACAATGGAAAGCGTAAACCACGAACAGGCAACCATGAAATAAAACTATCGCCGCTTGAGCCATTAAATTTGAATTGCGACGTTAAATAAGCATCCATCCGTAGTAATGGGTGCCGCGGGCCGTCCAGCGCTGATACGGCAATTTGTTACACGACACATTTTTTATCTTAGACCATTAAATTTGGATCTAAAACCATAGGGGAAATGTTCCAAAAGTTGACTAATAAATTAACTAATGTTTTGTTGGTGTAAGTAATTGCACGTGAAGGAATACAACAGTGTCAATCAGTGTAGGAAAGGACGATGCTTGATTTTGTAACCAAATTATATCTTTTGCAAAAAAAAAATTAAGAAAAAAAAAAACGATTCGATTTTGGATATTTTTTTGTAAATATAGGTCGCTCATAAAATGTCACAGAAAAACAACCACGTTTTCTTGTGATAAATTTTCAAGCGGTTAGTTTCAGAAGGATAAGAAAGTGTTAAGAATATTTTGTCCCTAGCAAACTAGTGTCATATTAATGATTATTGTTTTCTTATTTGTGCTGAAGAGGCTGACCAATCACCGTCATTTCTTCATTCAAACACCAACATTTAAAGTTCTACTGCGCTAAAAATCTGAAAATCTTTGGTGTGTTGTTTTTTGTATGACTACAGTTATCAGTGATCGGAAGATCAATGTTAGTGAAATACAAATAAAGTTTATATTAAAATTACAATGTTTTTCAGGTAAAAGATTTGAAGATTCCGTTTCTGGAGCCCAAGGTCTATTCTATTCAGTAAGTAACTTTGTTTTTTAACAAAAATGTAATTTTGCAGTTTACTTTGGTAACCACGCATTTCTCCT
>LGAG01000229.1:155416-181734 GCA_001278395.1 Lerema accius
TGCAGGCGTATAATGAAGAGTTTGTTCTGGGAAGACAGAAGAATCGCTGTCGACTTATGGAAAAATTGTTTGTTGGTAAGAGTTTTGATCTAGATGAGCCTTGAAGGATCAACGTAACCGTCTCCAGAATTCTATGGAGTTTTGGACTGGATGTTTTATTTTTACACCCGATCTGACTTCTTACTAATATTATTTTAAATTTTAGTTTGTGAAGATGTTTGAATATTTGGATTTAAACGCTTACCATTTTTTGGATTAAGATGAAACTTGGCAAATAGACGGCGTCTAATAGCATAAGTGAAATAAATGTATAAAATATCGATTCAGCAGTAGTTGTAGAATGGTAAAACAGTTCAATTTCAACAGATGCCTCGTGGAATGACGATCTCACGAGAGTTCTAGAAGAAAGAGACGACGCTATCGCTCGCGAAGCTTTGAACCGCACTCTCTCTGCCACGAAGAAAAAGCAAGATGCAAAGAAGAAGTAAACATAGGTGTGTATAGAATATATAAGTTCAAAATTAATCAGGAGTTTTTATTTAAATTTGCACATATACACATACATAATATACCACCATTCTTTCCGAAAATGCTGTAGGATTTATGTGTGAAACAAGATATGTAAATAAGGAAGATTTTCCATGTTCAGACACATTAATTATTATAATTCAACTGGCTTAATGGTAATTAATTATTCAGTCATTCAGTATAAAATCAGAGGTATAACAGAATGGTTAATTATAATTTATAATTCAATCTATATTTTACATTTATTCCGAATCTTTGAAGAAAGGTTAACCAGTGTACGTAGAACTCTCTGAATCAAATGAGTTTATACTATTCTTCGGGGAATATTTTATTAAACCGTTCTAATTCGCTGGTTGCTGAAAGCTTGTATAAACATGTAACAGAAACACAAAACTCAAACCTCAGCGTGTTTGCCAGAATCGTGGAGCTTTCGGAAATGCCTGCACAAACAAGTATCGCAGGCAAGCTGTTTGCACTAAAATGCTGTCCTATTTACCTTGCTAACTCCGAAATTTTGGTAGTTTGCGGAGAGAAAAAGTAGTGGTAGGTTTAGTAGCCGAGCTAGCTAGTGCTTCAAAGATAGTTCCTCTTCGTATCCTCGAGATCAATCATGTACACACCAATACGACATTTGTATACGACGTTCACTGCGATCGTGCGGTCTCAGCGCGTTCCATTTGCATGTCGCTTCATACAATTACTATCAACAAAAAGGTGCAGAGGATGCACGTATTATAAAACGCGCAGCGATAAGGCATTCTACAGCCATTTTATTTAAACCCCCAAAACTCCTTACGTAGATAGTTAACGGAAATTACGTATACTTTGATAGTTTTAACACATTATTTAACTTATGTTGTCTTGCGTTACAACTTCGTTTAAATAGCGTAGACTGATTGCATAATTCGTCCTAGACGACGACAATTAATTCGTCTCACTTGTCATACATTCGGCTACGCTCGTCTCGAACTCATTTGTGTAATTCCTCTGAATATGTACCGTCTCGGTATTGAGTTAGCATGCAAGCATGTCCCCAGACAATTCGGTAATTCGAGAATATGCAATTTGGGTGTTCCATGAATATGCTGTGTCCATAGAATTCCAGGAAACTAATTGAACTGTAGATTGGAAAGCAATCATAGTTTGCTACGTAATAACTAATTAATAACATTCAGGTTAGATAAAAGATTTGTCAACGAATCTAATTTTCTGAAAACGTTTTTATGATGGTAGAATGTGAAGAAAAATACAGGATTTTTAGTAACGTAATCAACATCGATACGTACAAAGTATTATTTACTGCGTTACAAATATTAAATCTATCCTTCAATTCGCTATGATTAGGACATAAGAATCTATGAAATAGACATCCGTAGAGTATCTTCTCATATTTATAATATTGTTTTCACCCAAAATATATTTAAAGTTTATCGTTACAATAACCAAGCTATCAACAAACTAAGAACTTCACATGTGAAAAGTTCCTAGAGCAATATTTCGTTGTTACGTTTCGTACCATAAATCACACGTAACTTTGAATAATAAATGTGTGATGTTATTATGATTCTCTGGCATGCGCCAACTACGTCCCAGGAGGCGACCGACTCAAATACGAGTTTTGCGCTTTTAGTCAAGTGGATATCTTTTCTGGAAAGCGTTTTATTTCCCTAAAAGACGTGAGGAGTTTCGTTTTATATCCTAGGCGAAACTCCCGGAAACTCCCGCGCTCATGATACAAAATAATTCTGCAAAGTTCATGTCACAGTACGTGTATTAAAATTAAATTAAAATCTGTTCTATACAAGTGAATACAAAAGTAATACTGTCAAGGGAACATCATTACGCTAACATGTCGTTAGCCGCGTTCTACGAAATCGTACCTTAAATGTTTAGCAACTTTAATTTTAAGTAAAATAATGTTGTCCCCAATACCGTAAAAGCCAAGAAAACAAGTGCCTTACAAACACTTAGTTTCAATAATAATAAAGTTGTGCCTCAAAGCCTTAAAAGTTTTTTACTCCATTAACGTTAAATTTAAGACACGCTGGTTCTTATTAGGCTATTACGAAAGTCCATTAGGACTAATATCGACTCTATTGTACCCTTGTTCTAGTGATTGCGAGTTGCGATGAATTTTCTTTTGGTGATTTTTCTCAAGTACAAAAATATTAATACCTAGAATAATAAAATGTATTAAGTCCATAGAAAAGTACAATCTTTAAATAGCTGTGTTTGCATTATATGCGTAGAATAAAGGTTCAAGTCATGATTGTGACTGTGAAGTTTGCATTAAATGCAACGATATTGAAAAGTCGTTAGTAGTAAATTACTACTACTCCTAAAAACCGCGTTTTTGACTTGTCCTTATATACGTAGGAACCGTCGTAATGTAGAGTGTACTAAAGAAATGCAATGTAGACGGGTAACATCCAACAACAACATCTAAACATCCACACAAACTTACACATTTAGTAGGAAGTAGGAAAGTAGGATTGGGGGCACCATAATATTGGCGCAATAGGATGAAAATCACTCGCTTATAACTTATAGCTTCCTGGGCACAGTGGAACTAGTACTTGATCGTCGCTTTGGTGTCCCAGCTGGTTTCGCTACTGCAACTACCCTCATTATACGAAGGCTTCTAGGGAAATGTTTAGTGACGTCACAACTTACAGATCTTGTAATATTTTATGACGTTATGTAAGGCTTTTAAAAGTTCTTGTATAAGTTTCTAAGTTGAGTTTGAGAGTATTTTTGCTCCTAGTTTGTTCGTCGTTGATAAAAATATACCAACTTAACCTAAACAACTTTCCTTTATTTCAGCTGGGAGGTATATTTTTGTAGTCTATATTTTATCAAGTCTTTTGATAATTTTACGTAATAGATGAAGGATAAAAATTTAAATAGCGCCGTTCACGTATTTATTAACCACTTTGACGAACATAAGCCTGCAGTTTTTTAATGTCCGGGCATTATGATGACCCATATAGCTCAATAGTTACAATACCGGATTGCCGTTAAAAGGTTCCTGGGTTCAATTCCTATTACTATTCAAATTTCTTTTCTATGTCTGGGTGTATGTCCGCGTGTTTTTGTGTTGTCATTATGCACACTAGTACATAGAAAATCCTACTGTGAATAATGTTAAATTAATAACTTCATCCATGACATAAAAAAAACCGGCCAAGTGCGAGTCCGACTCGCGCATAAATTCCGTATCATCATTTATAAAAGATACTTACTTTTATTTAAACATTCAGATTTCTACCTGTTTATAAGAATCGCGTAAAAAAATTGCTTAAAAATTACCTTTATTGTATGGGGACCCCTCTTAATATTTTCATTTCCTTTTAATTCTAGTAGTTGTTGTTATAGCGGCAACAGAAATACATAATTTGTGAAAATTCCAGCTTTCTAGCGATCTCGCTTTCTAAGATACAGCCTGGTGACAGACAGATAGACAGCAGAGGCTTAAAAGGGTTCCGCTTATACCTTTTAGGTACGGAACCCTAATAAAACAGATGCCACAATTAGATTAAGGTAGGTACTTAGCTTGAATTAAACAGCAAATGTATGAATTTATTAGAGACACCGCAACGGAATTCTGGTACCGTCAGCAACGGAAATCCGTTCTGCGCAATACAATGGACAGAGTAACATTAATTATTGCTTCATAATGATTTATATCTCAAATTCAGATCTTTTGTGTGCGTGAATTGTATTGCAATGTGGGTGTAGGGAATGGATTCTGTTTGTTTGTTTTTTTAATTAAGTGGAGGAATTGTACTATGATTGAGCCTTTGAATTTAATTTTTAGGCTATAATTTACCTTTGGGAGGGGGCATAATCATTGTTAGGGGGGGCTGTAAGTATGGGGTAAATTCTTGAGCCTCCATCCCCGGATAATATCGAAAAAAATAGCTACTATGGAGTTTAGTTCGATTTTTAAATGTCGGTCGACCTAAAAAATTTAGGTCGATTTTAAATTATGGTCGAATTTTAAAAATCAAAATCAAAGATAGTACACTTATGCACGTAATTTTTTTTGAGTCTACCCCCGTTTCGTAAAGTTGGTTTAATATGGAGGAGAAGAAAGGAGAAAAAAGCTCCCTCGCATATCTTTTTAAACAGGGACCACAGAGCGGGTCTTCTAGATATTATTATTCAGTCTTTATATGTATCTACGAGAAAACATTAATCAATTATAAGTAATATACTGATTAAAAACAAACTATGTACTTTCTACTGAGTACTAACGAAATACCGGTAGCGCAAGCGAAAAAGTAATAAAACGGTTAAAAATAATGTAATTACCTACCTTTTAATCTTACGAAGGACACTCAAATGGAATTACCGTTAGACAGGTGACCTGCAAATTTTGTACGGCTTCACTAGCTCTTATCACCGAGTGTTAAGAATCAAATTCGAGTGACCGGGCGAGGGAAACACCGGGCCTTAATTAACTGGAATGCTTTACCCTTACTACTGTCTTATTGATTTAAGAAATTATGACTTATTATGGTGATTATCAAACGATTTTTTATAACGCTATTCATTTACAACCTCTAGTAGGATTCCTTATGTGGTGTGTGCTATTGATAAAACTAAAATAAGCATATCTTATTGGGAATTTAACCCAGGAACATTTTGATCTTTTTGTGCCATAGAGTATGAAGTTTAGTTATACAAAACCCAGTTCCGTATATATCACAATGTAACACATTTAAATTAATGGAAAATCAATTATTGGTACTACTTATACACATTGTTCTCAAGGGGAAATGGATTTTATAACAACTTAAGGCTTTTCTTTCTATGTTTTCGACGCCAAATCATTTAGAGAATGTCTTAAGTTACCAGTGATGGTATAAAATTAACGTTCGACTTTCGTTCGAAATCTAGAACTACTAGTAACGTCTGCTAGACGTTCTTAAATTAGACGACATCAAAAATTTTATATTTTTTAAACAATCAAATTATTAAGGTATACATACAAAATTACACCGAGACGAGAAATGAGAATAATAAAATACGTTTAATCTAGAGTATTCAAGACTTAGAGTCTCCAAAACAAAATTCTTATTACTTACTCCACTGAATTTAAAACATTAATACGAGTAGTCAACACATAGGTACACGCCAAATGGAGGATTTCATAAAAAAATGGACGTTGATACTGAAATCTGCTGAACAGGGATATCGAAAAATTCTACAGAGTGTATCAGGATGGTGAAATAATACTTAGAGTATAATAAAGTATGTATATTGTATAACTCTAGCACCAGCATGAAGTGCCCAGGTACAGGGGTTTTTTAGTTAATGTCCCTAAAATTATATATAAAGATTATTAAGAAAACGTCAGCCAATAGCACAGTGTAATTAAAGAGCAGTGAGTTTATAGACAGACTAGGTACCTCCATAATGTATCTGATACACCCTGTATAATCTATTGTTTGACAGAACGAGTAATGGTCAAAATTCAACCACGAAGCAGGTTTTCTTTACTTAAACCGTTCTATAATCCACTTCACAACTTCCATAACAAAAAATAGTTGAAAATTCCAACTACCTACAACGCAGTAAGCCGGCGTCCTAGCTCCGAGTAATAACTAATTAAGTTAACAAATGACCGACATTTTTCGTTCGTCAACAGTTAATTGGTACTAGAGCCTTTTCGGGACAATAATTTAGAGTTTGGGTAGAGCCTTCGTTAATTTTGTGACATTTGCGGTCATCTATTTCTATACTAATTTCGGTAGTACGATCTTTTTTTAATTTATTACAAATAAATTAGCTCAAATTAAGATTTTGTAAGCCTATTAATTTTATTAAGTTCATGTTTATTTAGCACAGATGAAAAAAATATATAGACTGAGACTTTGGAACAAATTAGCGTAGTAGAAAAAAACATAACGTACTTATCAATGATAACTTTTCCCTGTACATTGGTCGACAGGCGTGCTCTGTGACATACATCAAATCGTAAGAAAAAATATTACTTTTTTTTTTCTGAAGACTCAGTCTATATACATAAATTTTTTGGTCTCAGTTTTTTACTTATTGAATTTACGGTCTTATTTTTGTCGACCAAAATTAACAATACAAAAATGCGTAGTAAGGTAGGTAATAAGTGCGTAATAATAAACTTACGTATTAAGGCCTTTATTATCCATTTTATTATACAAATATAAACATTTTTTCTATGAAGACACTATTCCCTGCCCCGGTGCTACTGTATGTATAAAATTTGAGCGGACGGCAAAAAATACTTTTAAAATACCTAAATTAAAGTTATGTCAAAACTCAAGCAGTACGATGGCTGAATAGGTTATAAACAGTACCGTAAAACACTTTATACCAGTCGAGTGCTAAGTGAACTTTGATGAACAGCAACTAATGAGTCTCCTCATTACAAGAGGTCACTCTTATTTTAGCATGTGAATATTTTTACCCGACTGTGTCGAAAGGAAGGCAATGTTATCAAGCTTATGTATGTACGAGTATATCAAAAACGCACGATATTATTAAGATAGAATCCTGACTCGAATTCTACCGAGTGGCCGGCTTCTATGGTCTTTTATGACACTCAGGTCTACCAACTAGGAATTATGGAATCATACAACTATATACGACTACCTAAATCAAAAGTAAAGCTTAGCAGTTTATCTCTTAAAGTATTCTGGTTACCGAAAACCAAAATATCTGGAGTAACGTCAAACAACCCGCCAGTAATTTGTTGTACCGTACAGCATAGCTTATTAGTGTTGTAGTAACAAAACTAATTCGTCGCTACGACAGCCTTGAGGGTAGGACTATCAGTCAAGAAGAAGTAATTTATAATGTTGGGACACGTCACTTCTGTCTAGACATACTTAGTATTAATAAAACTGACGAGGACGAATCTGTACATCCAGTTCTTTTTGAGGATCATCTTTCAGCGTCATTTAAAAAAATCGTAGCGTGTGTTTGTCACTAAACTCTATCAACATAACCGAGCTAAATTTTTAAAGTAACAGGAGTGAATAAACTAAAATTAGAAGAATGATTCTATGTGCTTCATGATAAACTGTATCCCCTCCAAAGTTACATCATTAGTACTAATTAATCAAAAATTATAGCCGGACAGCTTTTTAAGGGCCTCCCACATTTTTAGAAAGAAGGGTCTTGTCAAAAAAATATGTAACCAATGTTACTCCCAAAATAGAGAAAATTTCAAAGACGTGTTTAAATGTAAAAGTGTAAGTTGAAATCTGTCAAACAATTTAAGATGTGGAGCATGTCAAATAACTTAATATACTAGTATAACGCTCGATAAAAATTACCTTTCTAACGCAGTGGCAAAAATGTAATTTCTTTTCGTAATCCACCGTACGTTTCGATGGCTGAATCAATTCAATATTATTGCCCTGGGGGGTCGTATGAAGGGCGGCCCTTGTAATATACCTGGATATTCACTCATCCTGCACTTGATTAAAAACACGACCATCTAGTCTGAGACGCTCTACAATGGTGTCATTAACTTGAAAATTAATTTGTTTTAAACAATGAATTTGCAAACACATAGGTACTTATTTTTGTAATGAAATATCTAATTTATTCCTAATAACGGTATTGTATTCATATAAACTTTTTAGGATAATGATGTTTTTTATATTTAGATTATAATATTTTTTCTAAATACGACCATAACTCATTATATCAAGCAATAGACAGATGTCAATATCAACGTCAACTGCGTCTTATTAAGGCCTTTTATCTGTATGACATAAAACGCGTTTTTCTTACATAAAATTTAGCTTTCTGCACTTTTCTCCATGTCAACTTTATCAATGCCAAATAATCAAAAGGGGTCCAAAGTTGGACTCTCCGCCTTAATTTAATAGGTTCTTTTATTCGCAAATATATTCGCTATACTGTGGTTATTATAGAGAGCACCTCCCGTCAGTATGTAGAGTTGCCTCTTTATAAGCGCCTCTATGAGAGCTAGAGTCGACTTAATTGATTTCACAGATCTATACTCTGTGTAGTCTTTGCCGAAAGACTGACGAGGTCGTCGTGAAAATTTGCCACTGTTTTACATGGAGTCTGTTTTACCCGACTGCGTTGGATGGAGTGTAATGTTCTTCGAACGTATGCTTGTGTGAAAGTATGTGTTTTGTTTTTTTTGGCATGCCCTATAGTCCAAATAGCTCGACGGATTTAGACGTAGATGTTATTTGATTAGTCTCCCCAATGTTGAGCAGTCGGGTTTTTGGATTTTCTTTTAATGATTACTAATTTTAGTAATTATGTAGATACCACTAATTTATACATCATTTATTGAATAATTATACCAGATACGTACTAGGTAATACTATACCTACCTACATGCGTAAGTTTACATGTAATTGTACACCGGGCGGTGTAAGGTTAGCAACAGGGCTTAAGACTGGATCGATGGGGGACAAACATTGTTTATATACGAGTACGTACCTACTATAGTATATACTACGCTATACTACGGGCTTATTCCAGGAATAAAGTATTATGTCTTATGCCTACTTACAATATAGCTGTTATTTACTCTAAGATAATGTATTTAACCTGATAAATTTAGTTCTGTTTCGATTTTTGAACTTGCCTAGAAAAAGTGCCAAAAACTCGTCATTAGCTCTCGGGCTATAGGTGCGAGGGAAATTATAACATTGTAAACTTTTTTCTAATTAACCTAAATTATTTAATTAAGTAACTTTCTATGTTTGTGTGGAAAAATAAGACTTAAAACTAATTTTATTTTTTTATTTAAAAACTGTATTGTATAAACCCTAAAAATAAATAACACAAAAGGCGGGCTTAATGGCTAGAGGCATTCTCTACTAGCCGACCTAAGGTGTTATAAATAAATATAAGTGTGTTATAAATATAATGACATTTAATAATGAGGTAAACCGTAAGTCTACATAAACATACATATAAACACGATATCATAAATTAAACATACACAACCCAATTACATGAAATAAGTACTTGAATAACCTCTTATACAAGAAACCCTTGAACATTTTTGACGCGCCCGTTTAACTCTACCGAATTACAAGTATTTCAACCCTACGCCCTTTGCATATAACAGTAAAATCTTGGAGATTGATGTGAAATATTCGGTAAACACAACCCTTGGAGCGTAGATTGATCAGTGCCATTTTGCAAGGTAGAAAAGTCGGTGATCGCTCCCGAAGATCGATGTGTGCAAAAATCAGATATTGTTTTATACAAACGTCTTTTTAGCCGTAAACGTATTTTTAGATATTTGATTAATTCAAAGCTTTTTTTATGTTTTTATGGTTGTGAGAGAGTTAGACAGTACCACCAGTCCCTATCGTCCATAGACATCGTAATTAACACGGATGCAATTTTTCTAATTAAACATTTTAAAAATGTCACTATACAAAAGTCAATACGAAAACTACGCCATGGTACTGAGACATGTCGTTGTCTGTGTGAAAACCTTAACCTTATTTTCACTCAGTTTTAACCTCGCCAGACATCAGGTTAACCTGAGTCTCGGTTCAATTTGCTGTAAGATCTAAACTCAATGTATTCCAGTCTACCACCCTAATGCTTTTATAACTTTTGAACACGTCTGAGAATTTTGGAAAAATCTTGTAGACAACATACGGGTTAATGCTAGGAACATTAAATTGTGTGTTGAATATTGATGTTTCCAGTCTATTGGAGTTTAAGGTTATAAAAATATTTATGCTATGCTAATACTTTAGAATGAGTACTATTCAATTGAACATTTTTTATAGGAACGTGTACCTGTCAATAACATAATAACACCAAAACAAAAAAAAAATTACAGTGTAAATTTTAATCGAAACCCTCTTTTGACATGCAAAAATTAATGCATTCAAGAATAAAATTTTTGAAGTGATGTCATTACTTAAGTATGTGTTAATTAAGACAAAAATGTGAAGTAGTAGTGTTTTGTTATTGCTCCAATAATCCCGTGGATTGGCTGAGCAATGGAGCGTTTCATAATTCAATTGGCCTTCGCCGTTCCGTATCGATCTTCAGAATATCATAGGAATCATTTTACAATGCACACGTGATTTATATAGCTCTTACTGATATCTAGAGAATTCTGTCTTATTATTTTTATATACGTACACGTAGTTACATAATATATTATATTTATATATCTTCTCCAAAACTAAATAAGTAAACCTACACAGGTGCAGAAATACCTACCACATCAATGTTATAAATACATTTTATCTAAAAAATAAATAGACACTTAAAGAGTCAGTTTATTACATAATAATGTTGCCCTACACTTTCCCTAGATGGCGCTTCAAAATATTCTAAATTCTATACATCCTAATCAAGGCATAAGTAATGTAAAAGGTTCGAATTTTGATCTCGATTCAGTTCTTCAGTACGTATAACACAAAAATCTTGGAGTATCTATAATATTACTTTAAAATTCTTATCCACGTTCAATTAATCTTATTATCAGCACTAATTACCACGTAGTTACCGACACTGGCAACACATTATTATTATTCTTTTCTGCACCTTGATATAACGCACTCGTAGGTAACTGCAGCTTTCACATTCATATTTTTTGTTATAGATATCGACACAAGTACTTAATGAATGCGATCTTCGTATCTACTGCTATAACAGTAAATAAATGTTCTTTAATAGTTCTATTTACTACTAGAAAATAGTGCAGACGTTGTATTGCTACATATTATATCTTTAAATTAGTTTATCCCTTAGTTTCCCATAAACAAGTCATAGCTTATCGTTCAAAATGTTGCAGCATGTCTCTTAAATAAAGGTATGCACATAACATTCTCCCTCAGTATAACAATAGCGGAATCACATACAATTTTTACACCTGTATGCGACATATACGCGTTCACAATTGTACATTCATAGCGACGTCGACTATAGAACTAAGAGGCTGTTTCCAAGGTACTGCAATTTTTTTTAAAGTTATTACATCGTAGGATGGTCGAAATTCGACCGCAAAATTTTAAAAAGTATTGTAGGTATACAGTAAAATTACATTCCTGCTCTGAAGACTCTAACCTTCGTTCTTCTATTATCACGTTGTAAGATAAATTCGACAAAACTGCATGGTCATGCCAATAAAAACAATAATAAGTGAGTTAAGGCCACAGATCAAAAAAATATAGACGCAGTCTTCGGAACAAAGAAGTGTCTCGTAGGCAAAACATAACGTTAATAACAAATTATAACGTTTTTCCGGTACATTTTTCGGCAGACCATGCTCGGTGACATATTTCAAATCCTAAAAAAAAAGAAAAAAGTTTACCTTACTTTTTCGTTCTAAACACTGAGTCTATTATATTTTTCAGTCTGAGATTACGTATCATAGTCCTAAAATGCATAAATGGAGTAATACTTCGGTTTGACTTATATTATCATGTTTTTCAAGTCGTGTTACATTGGATATGTGTTCAATAGGCATAGAACGGTCAATATGCACTGATGCACGTGTGGGAGGTGCCTAGCCATGTGTGCGATTCGTGTGCAAAGGCCCTTGCTGATGGCGTTATGCTGTACTGAACCATGAAGTTATTTATCACTAACAGATACATATTTTTTGCTTTGGATTACTATTCATTTATTCATCTACGGACTGTAATGATTTTGACTGTTTATCCCCTCAAAACTTATGATTAACTTAACAAATTTGATAAATGAAAGCATCTTAATAGTCAACTGGTAAATGGTTAAGACATGTCATGTTAAACCAAATATAGTGCCCTAAAAGACAAAAAACTAAATAAGTTGTCATGAAATCAAGTTGGTTATTAAACGAACGTGATTACATAATTAGCACATTAAAAAATATTTTGTTTGTCGTTGCCCGTAATTTTGCTTTCATTTTATGCTTTTTATGGCTTAATTTTTCAGAAGTCGGTTAAAAAGTTTTTTTCGTGTGTTAGAACCGCACTAGCGTTGCTCGTACTGGTCTAAAATTAATCCAAATATTTAAAAAAAAGTAAAATTTAAAATTAAGAAAATAGAACAGTTTCTTGAAACTTTCATACCACGGTGCAAGTTTTTCATTTCTTCATCCGCTATATACCTGCTTAATGATTATTTTCTCTGTACGCCTCAAAAAAGAAACAATTAAGCTACCTATCGTTACTTTCTAAATTCCAATCGGACACGCAAACAAAAAACTATTAGGCAAATGCAACGAAAATTTAGTTTAACCTACTAAAGTGTTATTATTGTCTTCTGCATGATACATTCACACTCAAATAGAGCGTACCACGATAGTGAACCCATAGTAGGTTTGTATTACAGTATTACACACGTACCGCCACTCAAGTTAGACGCTTGGTTTTTCAAAGGCAGAGTTGCATTCGAAAACGGTACGAAAATTAAAAATAAATCACCTTACCTTGGATTTTTTGACGTATATCCCTTTGCATTATTTTTTTTTCTGGCACCAAATTTGCGCGCCAAAGTGAGCTGTCAGTTTGGGATATTTTTTTTTATCAGTGTTTTTAAATTTGACGTCAGTGTATACAGCCAAAAAATATTTATTGGTTTTTAGTTTGTGTGTTATATGTGGCGTGGTGAACATCAAGGTTTTGCGTTTAATATAATTAGTTAATTGAATTATATTGAACCACGTAAGTAATGTGAAGTCAGCCATACGCTGGATATAATAATTCTTCTTTATTATGTCAGCAACAAAAAAGGTTTTTATTAATTTATTAATATTATCAAGTTAGGATATCTTGCGTTTCACGATACACCTTGTATGAAAAGTAATTAAATTATAAACGGGTATTATCTTAATTAGAATTGGCCTAGTTTACATAATGCGGTTAACTTAATAACTCAGTTCAGTAACTTAATAACCACGAATGGAATGAGGTTTACCAAAGCTGTTTAGGTATTATACCTAATTCACTAATATGCTTTCATTTAATAGTCATGTAGATGGCGTTTGCAAGCTCAGGTTGTTATAAATACCTGAAAAGTTGAACTTCATTCGCGTTAGGAAATTGGCATAGTTAAAGCTTAAATGGAGAATAACAGCTTCAAACTAAACTTTGTATATAGAATGTTATAAAAGGCAACAAAACCCTCACTGTCACTACGTTTGATACACTGATCAGATGGAAATTCCCGTTGACAGACAGTTGAAATGTCTATTTGAATAGTCTATAGTTGTTATACATACGAGTAGTTCACTTAATAATATTTTTACATTATGAAACAAAGAAAATCACTGATGAAAATCGCATTATAATTCACTGTCCTACAAATTGGTACCATTTATATTTAGCATCCACCAGTCCACTAATTTATCGTGAATTCTAATCCAAATTTCAAATCCCATTTTCTAAACAGCCGGAATTTCCATAATCGCATTAAATTTGCCCTCTAATACGGGATTTAAACGATAGGATCTAGGCCAAAGCTTATTATTTTGCCATTTCCCACAAATGGAATGAATTGCTTGTTAGCGCATTATTTATGGTTTATGGTCTTTAATTAATTTAAGATTTTGCCAATTAATTCACCCGTGAGAATTTACTGATTTCTAGCTTGGCGTCTCACTGTTGTATGAATTGAATTTTATTTTGAATCAATTGTAAAAATATATATCATTATGATGATTTTTTAAGGTAATAAGGTAGCTTTCAGATGAAAGATAAATTACCAAAACGTATACCTATTATTTAGCGAAACATCTGCTAGTATTGTAAGATTTCATAGAGAGGCCTATCATAAAAGCTGCATACTCCATCAGTATAAGTCAAACTTTTAAAATCCTAAGTCCTAAAGTGAATAAAAAACGATGATAAACCTAGAAAGCGCTGTACACTCTAGATAATATACAGACTTGACAGTTATTGTGTATATTCTGTACTTAGACCAAAAAATATATAGACTCCGCCTTCGAACAAAAAAGCATAGTTGAAAAAAACATAGCGTCAAATAAATGATAACATTCCCCGGTACATTTGCGCGGAAGGCCATACTCGTTGACATACGTCAAATCGTAAAAAAAGAAAAAAATTACCTTGCTTTTTGTTCTGAATACTGGGTCTATATACTTTTTAGTCTGAGATTCTGTATAGTTATGCATATGCACGATGAAAGTATAAAGTATTCATAGACGTGCGTGTGGAAATGTGTCGTTATCACGCAATTTGGGCACTAAACGTTAATATCTCATTGTGTTGACACAATCGATACACTTGTGTATTATAGTCTATGTATTGTGCAATGTATATGTGCAAGCGTTCAACGCTTTAAGTGGCTTAGAATCGCTATTTTGGTGACTTACAATCTAATGCTTAATTTTAGAAGCGTCATATCTTAATCTACATTATTAAAAATGCATCTGCGATTTAACGTGATTTTTTTTTACACTCATACCCCCGCAGTAGAATTCCCCGTGTCGCGGGTGTCATGGACAACACAAATAACACATCACTAACACCCATGACCCGAGAACAAACATCTGTCACTTATAAATCTGCCCCGGTCGGGAATCGAACCCGGCACCCTCGCTTCGTAGGGTCACTTCGAACTAGGCTACGGGGCCGTCAAAATTAATGGCAATAGTTTTCATATTTAATTAGTTCTGTTTGCGATTTGCGAGTTTTAGCGTCATTGAGAAGATTATACAGAAGTAGTTTGTATCTATAAGGACATCTAGTATCAAGGTTTGTTAACTGTGCGTTTTTCGTTATTACTAGACTTGTCCCTAAATATTTCATAAAACGAATAAAATTTGTTTAAATCCGAAAAATATTGTTCTTTTCTTTTTTGCACAGCGCTATCTCCAAGCTTGTATATTCCACGTACTTACATCCTATTTACTCTATAAAACAGGAACAAAGGACGTTTATCAAATACTTGTTTAGAATACCTACTCGCCGTCATAAAACGGTGAAACACTCATAAAAGTTTAACGTCTCACAATGGCGAAATTAGCCTGTGATCTTGTGATCGTTAAAAAGCAAATGGAGTCTTTTAAAGTCAGACAGATCTGATACTGAGCTACTGATGCGTTAAACCAAATACACTGGCCTGCAAAACTAAGTATCCCACTTTTGAAGCTTAATTTTTTTGAATCTATAGAAGTCTGGGATTTAAAATAAATACTATGAAATAGTAAATTTTATCAGCTTTCTATTAATTTATATACTAAATTCAACTGTTTTTCTAGTCCTTTTTATTTTGATAGTGTATCTTTTATACTTAAAAAGTTATTGCAATTTTTAAAGTGTGATACTTAGTTTTGCAGGCCAGTGTATTTGAGAAGGTAGGTCGGAATAAGTAACCTATTTATACACGAGATGAAATAGAACTAGATGAATAATATTATAAACTATCTTTCGGTAACCATGATTCATGATACTGGATCGAAATATCGATGCAAATGATTAAATCGTGAGTACCTGTTAAAGTTTGTAATTGTTTAGTATTCGCGTTAATAAAAGTTTAAAATCATAGATGAATAACTCGTACAATAGTACATACATAGTATAGTAGTACATACATAGTTCGAATCCAAATGACGTATACTTAATTGAGTGTTGTCAACTTCCCATTTTCCCAAAAAGGGCTCATTCGATTAAGATACGCTTAGATATCTGTAGAGGTCATGGTTCTGAAAATATTTTTACATAGGTATCTTAACGCATAACTATTGTAATAATATTAAAAAAATAGGCAATGCAATCAGCATATTAATTTCATTTCAACCCCCGAGGTTGCATGATCAACTGCAGTGACTTACAAGTCACTCTGTAACATCATATTTTAATGTCACTACCTCACTACCCTGTATGAGCGGGACACTGTATATCACAAGTGCTGTGTGTGACAAGGATAAAAAATATAGCTCCGGCGTTTCGTGCACTCGTTCGCGTGTTGCTGACGAAGGGGTCGTGTGGGGGTTCAAAGATCATTATCAAATAGCTGTATTTATAGTATAAACACATATTTTAGTTGTGCATGTTGAGTGAGGTCATTGTTGGTCAAATTCGTAACAAAAATAGTTTAAGGATTGCGTAATAAAAAGGTCCTGAGTGCGTTCTGTCGATGCGGTTAAATGAGATCCCGTAGCACTGCTATATAAAGTAGATTAATGCCGAGGGGGTTTTAGTGAGAAGCTCTTTAAGCAATTGTGTCTAGTGCGACCATCATAAAGGGAGCAGCATGTAAAATTTCTGCTCCTTCTATGTGTAACTCTGTTGTCTATGACCTATGACCAACCTAATAAAGATCTCCACTAATACAAGAATAACTTTTGAGTTCAATTGACGTCGGTGTGATTCTGTAGTTTTTCTTGGTGTCTTTGACGAAGTGAAAATTGGTGTCTATAGGTACCTATATCGTATTATCATCATGCATCTTATTTATTTTATATTTATTTTTTCAGATAGTTCTTCAAGCTACAGCTTCGGATATCCGAAGAATTTTAGACCAAAAAGAAGACAGGAAAAAGGTACACAGAACTATTAATGTATTCTTTATGTTTAAGTAACTAAGGTTCTATTTGAATACGCGTTTGATTGCCTATTTACACTAGACCAGCGAGGTGGAGTGTGCTCTAGGCCTCCTCAGTAATGAGGAGAGACCTGTGCTCAGCAGTGAGCTGTTAATGGGTTGATATGCGTTTGTTACTAGACCACCTCATTGATTGGATGAAAATTATTCGTCTAGCATTCAAAACTGAACTCTATAGCAAAGTGACAACGTCGTGAATAAATCAATAATAATTAATTAGTAATTGAATTCATGACTCACTCGTTCCTCGCATTAAGTGACTCTCTTTGACGCCTTATTAAGATTCGGAAATGAATACAATAGAACTAATAAATTACTATTCTAATTTGAATCACAAATACATAAATGGAATCCGCCCATCCGTATATTGATACGTGAAAGGTTCAACTTTAGATCACTTTTTTAAAATAATGTAAGCAGCTACGAATACGGGATTTGATACAGTTAAAGTTGACATGGAAAAGAAATTTAGGAAGTTAAATACATCTCGGAAATATTACTCTAATTTGGCGTGGTCATTAAAAAACAAAAATATAGCCTATAAAACCTACTCCCTCAATTTAAACAAATTAACTAACAACTCACTCACACTTTGAAATCTGTCAAGCCGTTAGAATTGTAGAGCGTGCCAAAAAATTATACAAACGGTCGTTAATCATTAAAGACTATATTCATCGGCTAGCTAAAGGATAGATTTCATATTCCGCCTATTACACAATACGTAACTCTAGCTCGCAACAAGAAACATTACGTATCCCAATTAATTGAATAACTGGTTCCTTATGATAACGTACGTGCTGTATTATGATGTTCTGGAGACGGACCAGTTTCTGAGATTGGACTTTATCGGTGTCGTAATAAGGTCAAGATTTAAGTAACGTACTTAATAAACGTGTAACATCTTGCCTTTTGAAGGTATCTATGTATATCGTTATAATATCATATACGTTCTATTAGAAAAATATTGGAACTCTTATCTTGAAACGCGCTAATACTTCATCATAGAAAGATTGTGACTGAAATGAAATGAATTAAATTTCCACTGCATGCGTCTTTTGCGAACTGTGAATTTATTTAAGTCTATAAGTGAGGCGTACGAATAAACACAATGAACTCACAATGTAAGGGGGTATAGGCCATAGACCACCATACTGGCTTAGTGCGGATTGGCAGACTTCACACAACTTTAAAAACTTTATAGAGAACTCTCAGGTGTGTAGGTTTCCTAACAATGTTTTCCTTCACCATAGCAAGTGATAATTTAGTATTATAATACGTACATAACTTTTTAACTTAGATGCGCGTACCGTGTTTGAATCAAATCCCGTTCGAGAGACCAACGTTCAAACCACTAGGCTATCACTGCTTCATACTTCATTCTACTGGTATACTGTCACTAATCATCTGGACGAGGTAACCCATGACATTAGCGTCATTCGTACGTCTCTCCTAATGCCCTTACGTGTCCCGTCGGGGTCAAGTGCGGACATTCTGGGATTCAATTAGAGTGCAGTCACTGTTACTATGGACTTGGGCTATTTGGGAATGTTATTAGTCATCTACGTAGTTGTATTAGCTCAATTAATACACAATTTCGTTGAGCGCAGTATATTCAGTGACGATATTTGATGTAATAGACTGGATTTCTATGCAGTTAATAAGACGCCTATTGAACAGAAAAACGGGAATTAAGGATGGAGAATTCATTTAACTTGAAGCTAAATTTACAAAAAATACTAACGGTATTGTAATATGAATATTTTCTATTGTTCCTTTTTTTCTAAATATAAATATGCTTACAAACTATAAAGTTTCCTAAAGGTATTTACAGCTGTATCTGCGCATTAAAAAGTAATAAAAAGATTATTGAATTTTTTTATGGTTAATTCGAAATGTAAACCCATAATTATGTCACTAGCAGTAATTGACACACTCAATATACATAATACATTAAATTAGGTGATACAAAACCACAAAACCTAGAGATTTCGACAGGGCAAAGACATTACACTTTTTTTGCCGCTGTCGAGTTAAAAAAAATTACTATATCTAACTGTAAAACTTTATCTAAGCTTCGACAATCTTGACAAGCTATGTTACAGATTATAGATGGAGCCACTTATCCTTACGTTTTGTACTCAACTCATCAGTTTAAGTAGTGCCAGCAATAAACCAAAAGGTTAAATGAATTACTCATGTGTTCCTTGCACGTTCAGATCACGATAGCTGTATAGAGAACAGAGATAACTGCTTGGCTTCATGAGTGCCATATTCGTAGAGCCAGTTGCCATAATATTCTGTTTGATTTAGTTTTCAAAGCCATTGTGTTACACTTGAATTATTATATGACGTTTATTTCGTCTTAGGAACTAATAGCTTACTTAACGAACGTCAAAATTTTCACTACGAATGACATTGTAAACTAAAAATTGAAGCTTAGTAATAATTAATAATTCCCAATCAAGTTGCCACTCGTTAGTAAAGATACTACAACAGTTAGGACTGTTAGTAATTATTAGAACCTCAGTATGGTTAGTCGAAATTAGTAGCCGGTAAGTTTGATCATCATGCGTTGCTACCCTTGATGATGCCTCTTGTATAAGTGTCTGGCTTTCAAGCTCTCATTCAGAGCACTATAGAGTCATTTGGCGACTAAATTATGAAACAGGACTAAACATTAAAATTTGAGAGTTAGAGTGGATTAAACTAGTCCAAGTATAATATAACAAGTTCATCCTGTTTGCACGCCGTTTAGTTACAGAGTAACTATCTATAAACAGACTGTTCGTTTAGTTGAAGTTCAAAACAAACTTATCGACGTTATTTACGACCCTACAAGAACTGACTTTGCTCAAATTGAGATAAATAGTTACAGATGATTTATCGACAGAAATATACGAGTGTTCCCTGAAACTACTTGTTTCTGAAATTAGATATGATCCCGTTACTTACCTCTCTCTTAAACACTAACAATACCAGTTATCGAAAGAGACTCATTTGTTACTTTACACATATATACATACATACTACATACAGTAGCGATTGACATTTATCCAAATCTTTGAGTGATGATTACTTCAGAGATAATATAGGTACTAACTGCATTTAAGGATTGTCCAAATATTACGTAACACAATTTTTGAAGATTTTTGATGCTCCCTCCCTCCATAAACATTATAATACGCAATGCACAAGTGACCATTTTTATCAAAATTGGTGCCAATTATCTTAGCCAGAAAAATTATATTCCCGTTTTTTTTAATAATAAAAAAACAATGTAACGTAGCGCATTGTTCAACCCAACCTATGTAACACATCATACTGTTTTAAAAAACTTCCTCCTCCCCCCAAATTGCGTTACGTAATACTTTAACAGCCCCTTAGTGTAAAGAAGCATTTATGGGAATATAATATTATGTGCTTAAAAACTTAAAACTTAAAAAGTACGCTTATTTCCCCTTTTATAGGTAATCTGCATTGCAGGTATAGACAAATCTATAACACAATAATATGACATATCGACGTCTTCCTCCACTAGGCATCGAACGCGGGACCCCTCACTCCCCAACGCCAAATCAAACTAAACTACACAATCTAATTAAATACCTCACTTGCCACTATCCTAATTAAATACCACACTTCCGAAGCTAATGGCAATTATAACCGTGTCGGAATTTTAATTAATTAATTAAGCTCATATTGTTTAGAACAATTATGTGAAGAAGCTCGTGAGAAGCAGTCGAATAGGGTTTTTATTTATTCATGAGATACACTATAAAGAGAGAGAGAGAGATAAAGATATTAATAGAAAGAGATAGAAAGTAATTTGTTCAGTATTTAATTCTTAAATTGATTTTAAATCGCTAATGAGCAACAAAACTTTACATTTGAATTTGTTGTCCATCTGTCTGTACATGTATCATCCTTAAATCACTAGACTAATTTTGATGAAACTTGGCATGTTTGTACGTTCTGCGACGGTACCTAATCTGGAATACTTTCCTGTCAAAAGCATTTTGTTCTTGCGGGACGAAAATTAAAAGTCTTAGCGAAGCGGGGCGGCAGCGGGTCATTAGTACATAAAACATTCTATTACAAGAACAGATGTTTTATACACCTGCTTGTACCTTGTTAGTTTATAACTTTGCTGTGATGTTTGCAAGTGATGACGTCATATTAAATGATGCTTTAGTAGTACAGATATACGCAGCTTATTATGGCCTCTTATCGTCAGGTAAATTATATTAGGTACTTACTACTATTTAATACACAAAGGTCAACGGTCGGTCAAGCCGCTTAGATATCTGTTCGAAGGCTGGCGTGCAACGAGTAGAGATGGACTAGAATTTATAAAATATTTAATTATATTTGGGGGTAGTTTGCAACTGTGTATAGAAATTACGGGCGCTCCTACGAATTGGCCAGAACTGTTTTAATTAAAATTTTGTACCAGTACCAGTATTTTGGAAGGACCGAGTATGGTTTAGTACAGTTGATGTTACTAATGTGGAGATACTTCATAAAACCATTACAAAAGAATCGCGGTCATTTCAAAAGTTGTCTAATTTGCTAAGAACTTACAGAAATTATTCCCAAATTAAGGTCGAGGGTACCTAACTGATGTGGAATGGGATCAATCAAAATATAAAAAACAATATTATGTTGCAACAATATAAGAACGTCTACATATAACGTTTCTTTCTACATATCTTACGCTAATCACCACTTGGACGAGACATCTTTTATATAGCACCTTATAAAAACACGTCATATCTTTCGTTACCAGGTTCTTTACTCTAATCGTATTCTACAATCGCACATAGCTAATCGTAATTGGTGCAACAGCAGTGTTTAGGGTAATAAAAACACAGAATGGTCTTGAGAAAAATTTAATTAAACCAAACAATGGGCCTCAAGACGTTTCTGCAGCAACAATAGCCTGGTGCCGTTTAAAAAGCGACTAGGTTGTCTGCACACAGTCCCGGCTTATCTCTAGGAAGGATATTAATCACTCCTTGAATCCTTTTTAAGATTTTTCCCAGTTTCCCTTGTGACTTTACATTCAGTTGTGACTTGTGACAATAATCGAGACGGAGACGTATAAAAGGTTTGTGGAAAGGGTAAGAAACTTCTGTAGAGTTACACTCTTTCTATTTTAATGTATGTAAAATTTAGTATTTATAAATAGAAATGATAAACCTCACCACGTTTTTGTAGCTCAGAAATCGGTATTTGTATAAATGTTACAGTATATTTGATAGTACAAAAACATAACATGAAGTTCGGAGCTTAGTAAAATTAATAGAAAGAAAGAAAATCAATGACAGCTTAAATTTTTGTGTACGCAAGACAACCCTGCTACAGTCGATATCTTTATCGTGGCGTTTCAAGAAATAACTTTAGCCATAAATAATAAAATAACAAGCCATACAAATTGGAAACAGCACATAAACGTAACGATTAGGAAACGCTTATTAAGTAATAAGAGCGTATCCATTGAGCCAATGATTGGAAAATTAGCACTCGGTAATGGCTTCACGTATCGTCGGACAAATTGGTTTATTTAACTTTTCATTTAGATATTAACAGCCACAGCTATTTAAATTGACCTAATTTCAAATAGTCTTCATAGTCTATTAACGTTAATAATGTAGCCGGACATAATATAGTGTACCCTCCAAAGTAATCCAGTTTTATAAATTTTTATGAACTATTTATGTACAAAACTTCATTTAAAAATTCTGTGTTATAATTTGAAAAATGGGGTTGCACTCTTCTTATTTGTCAGCTGGTTATATTATATTTTGACATCACATTCAATTGAATATAAACTTTAATTGACTAGACCTGAGGTAAAAATTAATAACTACAAGGTTATCAAATGAAAGAAATTGGATGTTAATGTTATAGTATCTGAAATCCTTTTCTTGATTTATCAATGCAAAGTACATAAACAATTTCATCTTACGTTCTTTAAAATGACTAAAATAAGACCGACTTTAGTGCTTATAACTGTAATATCCTCAAAGACTTGAAATTTAAATCGAAATAGGTCCCTATTTACATATTTTCCGTTCGTTTTTAGGTCCAGTAAAATCCCGTACTTCGCTGCTGTTTCCGACCGCAACCACATCAAAGAAAGAAAGCCACTTTCCTTTTCAACGTCACGTATATTTATTTGAGTTGTGGTTTAACATGCACCAAAATTTTCAGCCCGTTTTAATGCTTTATCAGATGAACAATAATGGCTAGCCTGGAACTAAAGTGGTCTATGATACAAAGTAAAGTTATCAAACGAAACGCGTTAAGTCACTATGTATAAGTAGGTAACCAATCAAATTCTAAAGTGGTATTTTAATGATAACCTTACTTTGGTGAGCCATGACACTTGAGACCAGTTTTGCTTAATTTTTTTTTAAGTTCAAATATTGTTTTTAAGTTCAAAAATGCTCATAGCCAAAAATGTTACATAGACCACTTTAGTTCCAGGCTAGCTAATTATATTTACTGAAGAACGCGCTCGGCGGTTGATATTTGACCTTAACTTATGTCAAAAAGAATAATTAAAGACTCGTTCGATGTCTATGGCTGACAGCTGTCAACGTCAACTGTCTGTCAACGGAGCTTTCGACTAACGTGTGTGTGTATGTGGTGTGCGTTTTTTTTTTAATTTGGCTTTCTGCACTTCTTATCCATGTCAACCTTATCCATGTCAACACTCAAACTCGTGGTCGGGGATCAAACATTCCTTCCCGTATTTATAAAAACACCAGCAATTAGGAAAACAAAAGAAATAAAAGTGGCTACATTACCCAATATTTACAGAATGTATCGGGCGGTCAAAAACGACTTCCCTAAGACAAAAGGCAGTCCACGAGCCATTAACTTACATCCTTAGATGTAACTCGACAAAGCATACACAACGCATCTTACTTCGCCTTCATTAGAACTACTATGTGTACGTGCCACTGGCAACACAGATACGTCAAACTATCGTCTAATCTCATACGAAAATCGTCCTATGAAAGCAGGTGAAAAAGCCCAAAATTGCTTCACCAACTTTGACAGTTTCCATATCGCTGTGTTAACGTCTGCACAACAGACGAAGAATAATGGAATACAAAACACGGGCGACTACCGGGCATTACGCCTAATTCATTAATTTTACACTCTCCACCCCAACCTAAAAAGAACTTTATATCTTAATACGCTAAGTGCTTTTTTAAGTGCGCGACGCTATTAACTAAATTTGCGCAAGACTTCAGCTGTGTGCGTGGAGGGGTTGTCATAGAAACTGTAACACCATGCGCGCGCATCATTCACACACATACACACACTCCCTTACAAATCTCCCCTTACTGTGCGAGTGAAACGGGAGACGTACAATCGCGGTCAAAATCGGTTTCGATGCGGAATTTATTTCCGCATTCCACTTCGGAGTTGTGGCTATTTCTGTCAAGCGCTTCTAATTTTATTTAATCGCGTATGGACGCGGCCGCGTGCTGTACCGAATGTTGCGTTTAATTGTCGATTAAATCGAAGCGTTAAGACTTTTCTACGCGAGTGTACCAGCAGTACGCCCACTGCTGCAGCGATGTGTGTACACGAAACTAACTTGTGTGTGGGTGTTTTATACCACAGATTCTGCGCGATGGATGCCAGTGTACTTGCAGCCATGGACAAAGAGGCACTGAAAAAGCAGATAGAAAATATGAAGTACCAGGCGTCCATGGAACGCTGGCCGCTTTCAAAAAGCATTGCTGCGTGAGTAAAAATTGATTTATTTGAGAAAATTTCAACCGGTGTAGTGACGTCATACGTGAAGTGTTAATATATTGGGCTTCGGCCGGGAGTGGTACAGTGCTACGCGAATTGGTGCTTTTAATCATGGAAATGAGGTATTAATTCCCATGGTTTGTCGCTAAGTGTGTCGTTGGACGCATATCGAGTAATATTTTGTGATTCTAAAGCATTTTTCGTTTTCTAAGCTGCGTTTGTTTGTTGATTTTTATTTTCCTCTCTCGTGAGCCTCTTGAAAGGCTGAATTGGCATAATTAGAGCTTTGAAACAGACCATAATAACCGCCTTTTGTCTGTCTGTGAAAGCACAAAATTTCAGTATTCTGAAGCGTTTTCATTCCACTGTTTTTCCTTGCTTTTGTGGAATCGCTTCATTTTGTTTTATTTCACGTATATGCGTAATTTGTTAATGTTATATGCCTAAGTGGATTTTTCATTTAGTCTATTATGTATCATAGCTATCAAAGAAAGGGGGCATTTGGGGGTTTAATCCCCCCCCCCCCTTCCTTCTCCAATCTTCAGCAACCAACCAAGCTTATGTTCCTATGTAATCAATAAAAGATCATTGCATTTCACGTTGTAATTACTGTACTCAGTTTCTCTTACCCCACGCATACAAGTTTTAGAAGAAAAATTGAGTTTTATTTTCCCTACTAGACGATGCCCGCGGCTCCGCCCGCGCAAAAGTCGATAAACAAAATATTGATTTTATCCCAAGGGAACCTATAGTCGGGATAAAATGTATCCTATGTCCTATTCCTGGATGCAACCTATCTGTGTACCAAGTTTCAGCTTAATCCGTTCAACGGTTAGAGCGTGAAGGAGGGACAAACATCCAAATATCCAAACATCCAAACATCTTTACAAACTTTCACATTTATAATATTAGTAGGATTACAAGAGTTGAAAAGAAAAGAACTATCAATCCCCCAAAAATGAAAATGATATAGCTCTGGTACATGCTTAGTAATTTTATTACCATCCATGGCACATAATAAGCGCTCAGAATAATTAAAATGCCTCATTTCCTTGTTTACGATGTTCTACTTGTAACAATGTATTACTCCATTAGTTAAGGAATGGGACCAACATACTTTGCTTAGCTATATCCGCCTCTTTCTAACGCAGGTTTTATTAGTGTTTAAGATAGATGTAAGAATAAGTTGATACGTCTTATAATCCCTTTCTTTTAATCATATTGGGAAGTCTAGTTCGTGAAGCTGACCAAAACAGAGGTCCGGGTTCGAATCCTTATGTGACAGTTAATTTAGGAGTTTGTGATATTTGTGTGATGTCAATGTAACACAGATTATTCCTCGTGCAAGCTTATTACTTTGCGTTATTTAGGAACTACACATACAAATCAATCAATCGAATCAATGTTACGATCAAATATTATTGTAGTACGAGTAGGTACTTGGCTCC